>JAGFPH010000374.1:31729-69391 GCA_018207615.1 Philaenus spumarius
AAGATTCCATTCGCCAAGAGGTTTAATCCAGCGACCATAAAAACCCCTCCACCGCGCTACCCTACCATAAAATACTGTTTGTATATGTTTTGTGCAATTGTTAAAGGGTAGCCGCCAGTAACACAGACACTGAGCGTATGAAATACAGTGGTATAAAGAACAATAGCCTAACATTGTGTTTTGTCTAGCTGTCAGTTCCAGGCGGAACGCCCGCCATCTTTTATTGTTCAATAGGGTGAAAATCATTGCTGGATTTATGAGGGTTGTAAGGCATACATCACTACCCCTAATTACTGGACATTGCCTTTTGTCTATTACATTGTCTTTAGTACGTCCGATGTGGAGTAAAGCTCTATCGGATCATTTTGGAATATAGAAAATAAAACTGGTTATTGCATCCGTCTCTTTAGATATTTAATAGAAGTAGGCTATTCTCGTACTTTTTTTTACCAGACCCATTGCACTGCATCAAATTTTCTGTCCTACAAAAATTTATGTATAAGAGTTCTACATTTGTAATATGTTGGTAATTGTATGGTAAGAGGTTACTAACAGAATTTTATGAAATTTGTGCAGGACTTGTAACATCCTACCTAGGTAAACAGGTTATCTCCGAACTCTCTGATCCACTTTTCTGGATTTGTTACTGGGATCGAGACAAATATATTTCACGATATAAACATGCGCTTTTTTTCGTCTGTCTGTATACGCTTTTTACAAAATAGTTCATATCTAGAGAAAGGAGTGACCGATTGAGTTCAAACTTGACTTAAAGTTATATCTAACAATGGTATATTTTAAGTAAAATAAGCGATTATATGCAATCACGCGTTTCAAAATAGTGACTGTTTTAAAATGTCAAACCTTAATTACTAAAAAATGTCAAGAGACCTTTTTTGTAGCCCTCTTAATTGTCTATCAAATGTTGTAACTTTCAAAACAATCGGATGACGGATAATAGTTAAGTTATTGGTAATAACAGCATACGTACACTCCAATTTGTTATGTTTACCGTATTGTTATAGGATGCCTGGTTGACAAACCAATCATTAGACATGCTATTATCCTTCATCCGATTGTTTCGACAGTTACACCAGCCGATAGGGAATCAAAAGGGCTACAAAAAAGGTGTCCTGAAATTGTTTGTTAAAATGTACGGTTTTTTGGGTAATTCGTTTGAAATTTTCAAACAGCCGCCATTTTGAAACGCGTGATTGAATATAATCGTTTATTCTTCTTACAATACATTATTGTTAGGTTAACCTTTATGTCAAGTTTGAACTATATCAGTCAAAACACTCTCTAGATATAAATTATTTTGTAAAAAAAACACATACGGACAGACGAAAAAGTAAGCACCTTAAACCCATGTTTATATTGTGAAATATATTTGTTTCGATCCCAGGAACAAATCTACAAATAAACGGTACCAGATAATTGCCACATAGGCCCTACTTTCTCCCAGTTGAAACGTTATACCTTCCCAAGAGTAGCATAGGAGATGGTTATTTAGAATTGCAAAAGTAGGACATACCATGGAAAATATTGCATGTAACACACATCCATATTATATTATTATTATTATTAAAAATATTCGATCGATTTTGAACAAATTTGCATCAAACATGTCAATTAAGCCTATATAGATGCAGGAAAAAAGGTTTTGACAAATTTTGAAAAGCACCCGCGCTTCTGGCCAAAAACCCCCAAAAATCTGTTATTATTATTATTACCTAAACGAGAATTTTTAGAAAGATGCGGTTTTTTGCATATGGTATTGTACATTAAGGGCTACAAATGAGCCAAATTTTATCAAAATCGTTAGAGCCGTTTTTTGAGAAATTTTGATTTTTCTCGTTTTTTGGCAATTTTTGGGGGGTAAAATCAAAAATTTGGAAAAATGAAAAAATACCTGGAGATATTTCAGAACTACACCTACATACAAAATTTCATCAAAATCGGACCGCTGGTATGGTCTCCAGCTCTGTACACATCCTTACAGACACACAGACACACGGACAGACATCACCAAAAAAACACTTTTTTGGGTTCAGGGAGCACCAAAACAACTAATTCCACTAAAAATATTTTTGGGTTCAGGGAGCACCAACACAGATAATTCCACTAAACATTTTTTGGGGGTTCAGGTAGCACCAAAACAGATAATTCCGCTAAAAATTCAAATTCGAAAATGTTCACGAAAACAATACTTTCTCCATATACTACGTATAGGCTGGAGAAAGTAAAAAGGGACCAGACGGTTAGGGGACATCCTTTGTTTTTGGCAGTAGGAATAATGGTTACAGGAAAGATGTGATGCGCACACTATGGGTGATTGCCACTTGATTAGGGGTTGACAGGTCTTTGCAGATATTTTGATGCCGAAAATTTGCGAACACTCTAACTTCGTGGGGAATAAACAACTTATTTAGTTAACACTTTCCGTGCTGGCCTGAAATATGCGCCGCTTTAATGATGTGTGCGCACATTTCTGTGTGCGCATCTTTCCGGACACTGAATAATCTATAGCGAGTCAGGTGTATTTGTGTGAGAATCAATTAATATTTTTTTCTTTTCTTTAATTGTAAGTCTTTAGGCTCACGTTTTTTTCGTGTAATATCTCTTTTGATATTGCATAAAACTTCTTCTTTAGTGCAACTCGATCTGTATTGAACTTTGAATAGCTTACTACTATCATTGTATTTGGATAACCTAATAGAACTCCGATCAAATACAATATTTCGTTCCACTGGAAATTCGACGATAGTGGCGCTATCTATTGGGGAAACGACGGAATCTGTGTGAAACACCAATGTTACCAATGATTTCTCCCTAGCGCTACCTTGCGGCGCGATCATGCACTATTTTCCCGACAACCTTTTTTTCGGCACACAGCCCCCGTATGCATGCATGATCTACTTTATTATTCATGATCTATGCTACTATCAAGTGCGATTTCTTTAATTTTAGTGTAGGCTGTGGTATTACAGAACAGTTAAACGTTGCAGATGTTTGAAAGTAAAAAAAAAATCGGAAGGGATCATTTGAATTGCATTCATTTTGGTACTGTTCTTATTAGGTTTATTTACTAGAATCCGGATTAGAATCCAATAGTTTGAGCCATTTTTCTTTATTGCTGAGTATAGAGTCCACTTCTTGTACAACACCATGTCCTGGCTCTGGAAAACCTTTGCACTACACCATTAACAGACGGGTTTACCTTTAAAAATGTTTTAGATGATAATGTCATTATGCAGTTTTTGTTCTGGGTCACACAGGAATCAGACCAAAGAACGTTTATATCATTATTACAAGCTAGTAAGCTATTTGCTTTAACAAGTTCGCTACCGGGCGGCTCATATATATGTAGTCGGCCATTGTGGTAGCCCGCAATACTAAAAGAAAGTCCTTTGCTGTGGCCCAGATATGTATAAGTACGACCACCCCTACAGCCCGGATAAAAAAATGTGTTTTAACTATTAGTTTTCATTACATTTAGCTTATATATCATTTTGGTGGCAAATATGACCTTTTTTTAGGATTTAGGCTATTTTTAGGTTCGGGCCATATATGAGCCGCCCGGTCTATGGTTCATTATGAATATATTATGAATACATAAAACACGTTACCGTACTTTCTGCACGTCTCACTTCAACCATCTACAACACTAAAAACACGTGTTCGCACTGTTTAGATTAGTTTCCGGTTATAGAAAACTAACAGGCTGAAAGTCGGCTGTGGTTGTCCAGGAGTACCAACATAGCAACACTGTATTTACTCTATAAGTCCCACTGTATAAGAAACCCAGAGACCAAACATACAGTATATGTGGCCGTATCCCTATAGACTGCTACAAAAGTTTCAAGCCTCTAAAATAGACGGGTATCTCACAATCGACCATTTAGTCGCACTGTAACACCGGCTCATTTTAGAGCCGCCGGGCTATTTCTACATAACAGCCGACTCATAACTGAGCCCCTGACTCATAACAGCTGATCCACTGGTACATCAACTTCTATAAAAGTACTGGTACGCACTTCTATATTCACCCATCATCTGTAATATTTACAAAACCTAGCGTAGATTATACTTTGGGGGTTATGTTTACAACTGCAATCAATAATATAATGTCTTGTGAAGTCGATTTTTTTAAATTTGAGTTAAAGAACTAATATAGGTTATAATAAGTTATAAGATTTCCTTTAAGGTTATAAAATGAATATAAATACAACATTTTATCATCAATATATTCATTTATTCAAATTTAAAGAAGATATACTCATTTGTACAACTTCGTATAAAATATAAACATATTCCATCATTAATTTCTTAATTATAATATTAATAATAACTTCTAAATCATTTGATCTATCAATATGAAATAAAAAGCATTTAAAAGATAGCATTTTTATCTTTATTTAGATGTACAATAGTGTATTTAAATAAAAAAATTAACAAATATACCTACAGTTTTATAACCCTTATAACTGTAAACATTTACCGAGTTAAAATTCCCCGTCAGTATAGTTAGATAGACCCAAATAAAGTCTGTTGTTTTTAAATAGCATTTTTTTTATGATATATTTCTAATGTGTAGGCCTATCTAATAATTAATTTGCCTGGGATTTTTCACGGTTGCATACTAGTTTTAATATACAGTGTGATTGAAAAGTCCCGGAACGGTGTAATATATTTTTTACCGTTATAGATAAAGTAATGAGACTTGGTATATCAATAATAGCCATAAATGTCTACTCTTTTAAGGTATTATCACTTTTTTATCCCTTAAGGGGGACGGCCCACGAGGAGTCAGACAAAATTCTTAAATAGCAGCATAGGTCGAGTTTGGTATCAAATTAAAGGTCTTAGTTAGTAGAACAAATTGCCGCAAACCGGACTTCGAAAGGTCCACTCTAACCAAAAAATTTTTTTTTATTTTCTAAGATGAAGGAGTAAAAATAAAATTTACGAAATCGATTTGGGAGCACTTTGTTTAGGTCAAGCACTTTGAAATAAACATTTTTTGTCTCTCGAAATTTTTTCTAAAAATTCTTCCTTTTCGAGATATTAGCAACTTTATGTCAATTTATTTCAACACGTTTAGGGCCGCCATTTTGGTTAGAGTGGACCTTTCGAAGTCCGGTTTGCGGCAATGTGTTCTACTAACTAAGACCTTTAATTTGATACCAAACTCGACCTATGCTGCTATTTAAGAATTTTGTCTGACTCCTCGTGGGCCGTCCCCCTTAAGGGATAAAAAAGTGATAATACCTTAAAAGAGTAGACATTTATGGCTATTATTGATATACCAAGTCTCATTACTTTATCTATAATGGTAAAAAATATATTACACCGTTCCGGGACTTTTCAATCACACTGTATATTAATCAGCAAGCTGAGAATGTAAGTGTTCAACCTCCTTTTAATATCGAATTACCATAGGAAAGATGAGCTATTGCAGTAACTCTTCTGGCGAGACCTAAGGTCAGGCGTAATAAATGAGCACCGAGCATGGTTCCCAGACCACGTTTTGATGTGTCATTGAAAATTATATAGTCTATGTTCGCATTCTAATGGCCATATTTAATTTCGATTTGGTACACACGTTGGTTGTCTAAGTCGCTCGGGCGAGAGCGTCAGCAAAAAAATCCAACAACAGGAAGTACATTTTCGACCGGAAGTAACTATTTTTCTAGATTTTTCGTACTAGAATGACACTTTTTTGGGGTTTCGTCTAAAAAAAATAATGTGTAGGATATTATTCTGCACATTTTATATTTTTTTACACAACCTTATAGCTCGCTTGGTTCCCCCCAAATCGGTCAGAAAGTAAAATACCATAAACGTACCTGGTTCAAATCCACGTGGGGTCCATCTTCTGATCCGAAGCCGACGGCCGAATTTGTATGCTGCGAGCGAAGCGAAGCAGCCCATAACCCGAAGCCGCAAGGGCGAGGTGCGGTGAGAACGAAGGAGCTCGTAAGTCGAAGCTGGATGCTTACGTGCAAACAAATTCTACTAATATAGGCCCTATACCTTTTTGAGCTTTTTGTTTTTATTTCGACAAAAAATATGTTTTTTAAAATCTTTTATAACTTCTTTACTACCGAACCGATTTGGCCGTTTGATATCATGTTTTAAAGTAAGATAAAAACACTAACTTTTTGGGTATAGTCATATTCTTTCCACTAAAAGTTTAGTAGTTATGACCTTACAAAAAAATATATAAAATTGTGATTTTAAAAACTTTTTTTTTAATACTCTTGTATTTGTCCTAGAGGAATAAAAACACCCAAAAAGTTTTATTATAAACTACTGAAGATGTGGTAAACATTTCATCATTGTAGCTTTAGCAGTTAAAAAGTTATAGGCCTAAGAACTTTCGTGTAAAAAATATCAAAATTGAAAAATTGCAGGAAATTGCGTTTTGAGATTCCATTAGTTGCTTGAGCTAGCATACAGGAGAATAACTTGCACAACCAGTATTTGTAGTCAATATATGGTTTACTTTTATGTTAGAGGCATTGAAAGCCTAATAATAAACATTGTTATCCTTTGCAATTACAAAAAATCCAAAATCATATTAACCAATGCTTGGTATATGCGTACTAGTTCAGTTTCAACTCGACCAAAAGTAGGAGCACTTATTGCTTTTAATAAATTTTTCACACTAATATAAAGAACTTTGATTTCATATGTAATGTTTTTCTTAAACCTTATTAACTATACAATCAGGAAAAAAGAAAAACCTTTTTTTTAAATTGTAATTTTTCAGTAGGGAATCCCTTTAAAAGCCTGTAACTATCTTACAAGATACACCTTTAATTTCCTTGAGAATAGAGGGCTAAAAGTTTGTGCAATTATTTCTTATACGGTACATAAACAAAATAGAACGTAGTCTATTAATATGACAAACCCGCTTTTAATGTGCATTTAGGTTGTATGGTATTTTACGTTTAGATCAATTTTGGAGGAACCAGAAGCGCTATAAGGTCGTGTTAAAAACAAAATGTGCAGAATAATCTCCTGTATAATATATTGTTTTAGATAAAACAACCCAAAAGTTTCATTCTAGTACGAAAAATAACAAAAATGGTTACTTCCGGTCAAAAACCGTGCTTCCTGTAGTTGGATTTGTTTGACTAACGATTTCGTCCGAGCGACTTGGAACACCAACGTGTTTGGCAAATTTGAACCAAATCGGACATAAAATGCGGCCGTTAGAGTGCGAATACAAATACAACATTGTTAACAACACCCCCAAAGCGTGTTCTGGGGACCATGATCGGTGCTCATTGACCACTCCCGTCCTCTCAGCATAAGTCACTGCAATAGCTCATTTTTTCTGTGGAAATTCACTAATAAATGCTGAATGATGACGTCTGTAAATGATTCGACCACGCAGCTGAACCGCTATCGTGAGTTGAACGAATCATTATAAATCCTTATCAGTTTCGCAGAGAAAAGTTGTTAATACACTGAAATCAAACAAATTTACTGAAGATGGCAGTACAAATTTATAACTTAATAAAAATCTATAAGCTACTGCCAAACTGTGATATCTGATGATAAAGGGTCGATATTTAAAAAAGGGATTTTTGAAAATTTAAATGTTTTACAAAATTGTTAATATCTCGAGAACGAAAGCAGATAATTAAAAACCGATTGCGGCATCGTGTTCTACGGAAAAAAATAGTTTGAAATGATGGGTCACAACCTTACATTTAAAAAATAAAAGTTCATTCCAATATGGCGGATCCAAGATGGCGGCCAAAAATGTGAACCTCGTCAAAAGAAAGTATAAACTAATCAATGATGTTCGGCGGTGGTTGGGAGTCGATATCTTAAGAAATGCGGAAAAAATTAGGGGGGGGGACATTTAAAACTCACCCTGTATAAATAGGCCCTACGTGAAGCAGTTTTTTTTAACACAACTCCTCCCTTATTTCTGGACCTAATTTAATGTTTGAGTTGTCAAAAAATTCATCTCATTTCGAAGTTTTGCAATAAGGTTTTACATGTCAAAAATTCTTATCCTTAATGGTGTGAGCTAATCTCAGATCGGGTTTTCCCCACAAAATTAACATGGAAATAATGATGTTTATAATAATAATAATAATAATAATAATGTTTATAATAATAATCTAAAAAACATTTCTATACAAAACAGCTGTTTATTATAAGAAACAAACTAATCCAGATGCTTTCAAGGAAGTAAATAATGATTTTTAAATAACATATAATACAGTTGATTCGGGTGTCCAGCTTTTAGTACAAAATAATATTTTAAGTTAGGCCTATCCTGAACCAACACATGAGTCAACACACACAAACCAATAAAAACTTGCGTTAAGGAATTTTAAAATAAGAAAAAACTATGTTACATCCTAATTAAAAATAAAAAAGACATATAGTAGACCTATTTATTGATAATATACGGTAATTGATAGTAACTTTTTTGTTAGGTTTTTGATTAAGTGCACACCTGAGCCTTAGTGGTTCTTTTAACCTTTATTATAACTGCTGTTATAAAATATACGAAATAATTTGATTTGAACATTTAACATGATTTACCTCCTTAGTTTTGAGGTTATTAATAATCCTACACCTTTATTATAAAAAAAACATAACATATGATTTTAAATGGTTCCATCGGGGGTTGTCGTGCGGAGCACGCAGGGGTCTCACATAGTTTCCAAAATTAAGTGTATGTGTTTTAGTCTTTAAACCAACTATTTGGGAATTTGGTCTACTCACGAAAGTGTTTGAAGTGCCTGTGTGTACGAAAATATACATTAGTAGAATTTGTTTGCATCTTTGCCCTTTACACATAGCTTCGTTTCACTTGCAGCGGAAAAACTCTGAGAGTTTGCACATCAAACTTACGGCGTCTGGTGATAGACTGCTTCGCTTCGCTCGCATTGTTGTCAGATATTTTTGGCTAACGATTTCGTCCGAACGACTTAGAAAACCAAACGATTTGTTTTTGGTTTTTAACAAATTCGGACGTAAAATGCAGCCGTTAGAATGCGAACACAAATAAACATATATATTATAAAATTATTAATGACTTCCCAAAACGTGTTATGTTGTACATGATCGGTACTCATTGACCACTCCCGACCTTAGGTCTCACCATAAGAGTCACTGCAATAGTTCATCTTTCCTATGGAAATTCACTAATAAATGCTCGATGTGGAAGTATGTAAATAAAGACCAAATTTATGTAACATTTTAATTCTGGTTGTCGGTTTTCAAAGAAATATAGGCTGTTTCAGAACGTTCTACTGATAAATTTTACTGTGCCAAGGACAATTCACAATATATTTTTTAAAAAGCCTGAAAGCTTTCTTACTCATTAGCCATTTTGTTTTTTTCACTCGTCAAAAACTGTGGTATAGCCTACTAAGTTGGAATTTTGCATAGAGTTTAGGCCAAACAATACACGTGTCTTAACGGTAGGATTTTTAATTTGTAAAAAAGAGGAAATGAGTGTTCAAATCGAGATGTACTCGAAATTGCAATTCAATGTCTTTTTGAATTTTAATAGGTTTGAGCGTGGAGAGATGAGTACCGTCCCAACACTGAGCCCATAACCTAAACGAGAACTCACTCACGTTTGGTACACATAATCCAAGTTCCGTGTACATTTTACGTTACAGTTCGCTTTCCACAGATTCACTTAGTAGGTAACCGAAGATTGCAAGCCGTGAGACCCATCTGTGATACGGTGCACCCTAATCTGTGACGGGATTAAAACAAAAATCAATAACAGTATTACTCTTGTTGACAATAGAAATGTAAAAATATAAGCTAGCTCAAGGCGATGAAGGTATCATTACGTACAAGTAACAAATAGCGGATGTGAGATAATGTTAGGTTACAAAGTGTGGCAGGGGGCGTGGCCTCGAGGTTTGATGGGTCCTGGGAGGGACACGTGGTAGTTAACCGTGTTTTTTAGTTTGTAATGCAATATGGTTACTTGTGGGGACTGTTGCAAGGGTGGACTGTCCGGAACTAATATCTGTTATTTTACTTCCTGGTTTATATGAAAGCAGGGTTGCCAGATGTCCGGATAGTTCGGGTGAAAAATAAAACACTAGTATTTATAGATTTTAATACCAATGCCGATGTATGTGAGTACCTAATTCGCAACATGTATTTAAATAAGTGTTGTCCTGATTGACTGACATAGAATCAACGCAGATACAAAACTACTTAAAATACAAATAAGTACACATTTAGGTTAGGCCTGACAGCTACAGAACCATTGCAGTAGTGCCTATTGTGGACAAGATAATTGAATCCTGTATGACTTTACTAGTAATGAGTTGCTGTATAATCACAAGTATGGTTTTAGGCCTGGTCACTTAACCGTTGTGGCCATTGAAACTATTGTAAGTAATATTTTGAATGGTTTTGAAAATAGACTATCTACGTATGCAAATCTTGTCAATTTGAAGTTTGCGGCATTTGACTGTATTTCACATTATATACTCTGTAATAAGCTTGAGTTTTACGGTTTAGATGGTAAGAAACATAATATGTTAATCTTACGGACAGAAAACAAATAGTATCGGTCAATAACTGCATTTCTAAGTGCATGGATGTTATAGCAGGGGTTCCTCAAGGTTCTGTTTTAGGGCCTTTCTTATTTTTGATTTTTATAAACTATTTTCACAGTAATATTCCATCCATTTCGGTTTTATATGAGGATGACACGACTCTGCTTAGTTCACCCGAGGATCCTGTAACAGATAGTGCTAAACTTGATAACTCTATGGAACTTGCAGGGACTTGGTTTTCGGCAAATAATCTTAAAATCAATGAAGACAAGATCGAACATATAATCTTCTCACTTAATCACACTCTTTTCAAAAAGTAAACTTTTAATACCGTTAAATTATTGGGTATGCATTTTTGGATAGTAAGCTTACCTGCTAATCTCAGGTTGCAAATCTTTGTATAAGACTATCTAGGGTAATTTATTTATTAAGAAAATTAAAGCAGTGTGTTAGTTCGGAAGCACTTCTTCTAACATACTATGGCCTATTCCATTCAATTCTAATGTATGGTGTACGACTCTAGGGCAATTCGGGTCCTTCAGGGAGAGATTTTATATTGCAAAAAAAAAAGCTACAATGCTCGTTATTGGGTTATCAAACAGATAATCTTGAAGACCCGGTTTTTGTGAACTAGGGCTTATGACTATGCCTGGCCTATATATATATTGTAACTTAATTCATGTCCAACAAAATATATTGCAATTTAATAACCGGTATGAGAGACATTGTTACAATACTAGAAACAAATATGATATAGCTCCTAGTATAAGACTATCTAAAACGCATAAGCGTTATTATTACCAACGGCATATGCTATTTAATAAGCTGCCTATATATATAACAACTTTGTCAGATAACACAATCAAAAATGTAATTAAAAAATGGCTTAAGCAAAATGTGTTCTATTCTGCGGAGGAATTCATGGATTGTGATTTGATTGATATATTATGTACTTTTAGTGTGAAATGATGTCTTGTTTACTATTCCAATATGACTATTGCCTATTGCATGTATTATGTTTAACGGCAATAAAACTATTTTTATTATTATTACGTTTACTTGCAACTAATTTGGCAAATTTAGAATCAGGTAATAATTATTCTTTACAAATAACCGCTTTTTATATTAGACAAAAAAGGCTTACTGTTTTATAAGTCAAACAATTGGTGTTACATTTTATATTGTTTCCTTTAGTTGGTAATACAAAAATGTCTTTGAAATGTTGATTATTTGTGAATTTGCATAGGAAAGATTAGCTATTTAAGTGACGTTTTTGGTAAAATCTAAGGTCGGAAGTAGTAAATGAGCACCGATCATGGTCCTTAGTACGCTTTTTGGAGTGTCATTAAACATTGTACATACAGAGTGTTCAAAAAGTCCTTTTAACCCCACTCATTATTTTTGTTACTGAAAATAAGTTCATTAAACTTTTTATATATCTTGTGTTGCATAACAGGACAAATTTTTTGACATATCTGACCATGTATGATTTTGGGAGACTTAGGAGGGTAAGGGGAGGAGGTAAAAATTTAAAATATAAAGGTAAGCTTAGAGCGGTAAGGGGGTTAACAATTTGAAATGTAAAGGTAAATCATGAAATACACCAGTGAAAAGCTTATTCAAAGAGAAACAGAATAGCGCAAACTTAATATTTTACTTCGTTTCAAAGTAATGGACAATCAAAGTTGTGGAAAATGATATTTTTATTATAATACCGAAGCAGATTCTTGTCCGTGAAAATTTGTTTCAAGCTTGTCTTCATTTGAGCGATTCATTTGTAAAAAGACAAAACTGAGTGCTATCTCAACGAATATCAGGAACAAAGTGAGGGAGGTATTGCTATCCCATCAATACATGAAAAGTTGTTCTTATCAGTTACGCATAGAGTATAGAAAGCCAGGAGCAAAGGTCAAAGGTTGTTCTCCCGGTTCCATTTACACCCCCACCCCAAAGTTTTTCAAGTGGACATAGAATCTCAGATAAATTAGTGGTACCTTACTACATTTATTTACAATTTCTATTACTTTCTCACTATACTATTTAATATAGAGAAAGTATAGTGATCGCAAAAAAAAATCGATGTTGAGATTTTTGTGGAAATATCCGTTTTGGGAACCCCTGAGTCCAAAAAAGTGGTTTTTACAAAATGTCTGTCTGTATGTCTGTATGTATACAAAGCTAGAGAGAAAACTATTCTATCGATTTCAACCAAATTTGCACCAGACATGTCAAGTAGGCCTGTATAGATGTACGAAAAAGGGTTTTGAAACTTTTTGAAAAACAACTTTTTTTTTTGCCAAAAACCCCCAAAAAATCTATTACTATTTTTTTATAAAAAAAAACGGCTCTAACGATTTTGATAAAATTTGGCTTATTTGTAGCCTTTAATGTGCCCTACCATATGCAAAAAACTGCAATTCTCGTTTAGCTAATAACAATAATAATAACTGATTTTTGAGGGTTTTTTGGCCATAAAGGGGGTTGTTTTTCAAAATTGTTCTAAATCTTTTTTCGTGAATCTATAAAGGCCTAATTGACGTGTTTGGTGCAAATTTGTTCGAAATCGATCGAATAGTTTTCTTTCTAGATAATAATAATAGTATTTATTAGTTAATCTCCAACTTTAATAAAAAATCACCTCTCCTACCCCACCCTACAAGTCACAGTGAATCTGTTTAGTAATTTAAATATGTTTGTGAGAAAATATGTGCCAGTTCCTGGTACCGTTTATTTTTTAAATGTGTTTAACCTAAAACCTACTTATTCCTAATATTAACAAATTAATAGCATGCTTTAAGATTATGATGAAAATGTAATTTTCCAGAACTTTGAAACGAAACAAGATACTAAGCTCTAGTTGGCGCCATTTTTTTCTCTTTTATCAAGCTTTACAATGGTGCATTAATGCACCCCTCCCCCCACCTTCACCCATCTAAGTGTAAACAATTATTACGGTTGGTTAGTTGATTTTGAGGATACAATTTTGCGGAGTTAATAAGTTGAACGTTTCAATCTTATTACTGTAGTTTATGAAGTATGATGTATTGACTTACCGAAATTTATTGATATAAAACACACATTTTTAATTCCGCCCCCCCCCCTCCTAATCAAACGAAGAAATAATTGATTTGTTTACAGTTAACACAAAACAAAGAAGTGCTCTGTACAGTTAATTTAAGGCAATTGTACTTAGTCTACATTGTAGCCACCGCTTCAATGAATTTAAAAAAATAAAGGGTTGATTTGAAAATATAAATCAGTTTCAGTTTTTTACATTTACCGTGCTTTAGTTTTTAAAAACTTTTTCCTTATTTCAAGTTTGATGTTTAAATATAGCTATACTTGAGGTTCCATGTTTTTCTAACATAGTTATTTTACTTTCTCACTATACACCTACAAGGCCTACGTATAGAACAAGTATAGCAATCGCAAAAAAAATCGATGTTGAGATTTTTGTTGAAATGCCCGTTTTGGGACCCCCTGAGTCCAAACAAAGAGGTTTTTACAAAATGTCTGTCTGTGTGTATACAAGGCTATAGAGAAAACTAGTCTATCTATTTCGAACAAATTTGCACCAAACATGTCAATTAGGCTTGTATAGATGCACGAAAAAAGGTTTTGAAAAATTTTGAAAATCAACCCCCTTTTTGGCAAAAAAAATCAGTTATTATTTTTTTATTAAAAAACGGCTCTTTAATAATAATAACTGATTTTTGGGGATTTTTTGGCCAAAAAGGGGGTTGTTTTTCAAAACCTTTTCTCTTGCATCTATATAGGCCTAATTGACATCGAATAGTTTTCTCTCTAGCTGATAATAATAATATTTATTAGTTACTCTCCTACTTTAATACAATTATGAAGTCACAGTAAATCTGTTTAAAAATTTAAAATATGTTTGTGAGAAAGTATGTGCCAGTTTCTGGTGCCGTTTATTTGAATAGTGATCAAGATAAAAGTATAATTGATCATCAGAATATTAAGTGTATAATTTTGTAATGTACTGTAGTTTCTAGCATCAAAAAGATTGCAATAATAGTTTAGTTGGCTACCTAAGCTTTTACAATTTGAGAACATTAAATTTCAATTTCTGATTGAACGCACAATAACAGGTACGTGTACATGATATTGGATAGGTGATAAATGATCCCCTAAAAATACAATGTTCCCTTCCCCGGCCCGACAATTCAAGATACGTTACGTTTCTTTAGAAAAGAACAGAACATTTATTGGTCCTTCAGAACATGTACATACTGAGTCGTATTTCCCTTTAGGCACAGTAGGCACGTGCCTAAAGCGCAAAATTTCAGGGCGAAATGTATGGGCGCCAAAAATTAACGATATAAAATTCTTTTCGAAATCTGAAGATGACATAAACATTGACAAGACTGACGAGTGGACTACAGAAACTCGTACACGGAAACGCCAGCAGTTTTGTGATGGCAACATAGAACAGGCATCCTTCAGAGTCAATCCACAAGAGTGTTTTAATACAGAAACTTTCCTTGTCGACAGGCTAACTGAAGAGCTCCGAAAAAGATCACAGTCTTATGACACATTTTCTCAGAAATTTAGTTTCCGTTTAAATCTCACAAGTACAGAAGACAACATCATCGTCACTAAAGCCAAAGAACTTACCAACGTGTATAAAAATGATTTGGAAGACAGTTTCCCACACGAATGACATGCAGTTTAAGAGCTTTTTGCAGCATACTGCATCATACATGGCATCATTGTTCGAGGATGTGCCAGTGTCAGGTCATACATGTGCAGGTGTAGATGATAAAACCATGGAACCAAAACAAAAAAAAAGGTATTTTTTATACCTCCTAAAAGGCGTCAAAAGAAGCAACTTGAAAAATATTTTCCCCAACATTGATATTATTCTTAAAATGATATTGAGCATGCCTGTCACAAACTGTTCAGGAGAAAGATCAGTTTATACTTTAAAACTACCTCAGGAACTCTATGGGCAGTTCAAAGTTGAATTCTTTAGCCATAATGACCATTGAAAGTGATGTCACTTCAGCACTGTACTTCCAGAGGTAGTGTCAAAATATTCAAAAGTAAAAGATAGCCATAAATTGTAAAGCTAGTAAGTGTCTAAACTCAATTCTTTACCGTTTTGTAAACTCATGAATTATTTTAATAAATGTGTTATTTTCATTTGAACTCACAGCCTCTGACTTTTAGATCATTGATTACTATTGTAGTATCAAGTTTTAATCAACTTTTATGCAAGATATTAAGTCGTATTTGCACTGACAAGTTTTCATTTTCCAAAATAAAGTTATTTTTTGGGGGTGGGGGTGGTTAAGCCTGGGGAAGAGGGGCGCCAATGGCCAAAGTGCCTACAAGTGCTGAACACCTAAAAACGGCCCTGTGTACATACATTGCAATAGACTTCGTCACATACAGGCTTAATTAATTTAGTCATTCAATCTTAAAACCAACATTGCAGATGACTCAGGCTTACTCAATATTGACTACACTATTTATGCATCCAAGTTATAAAATTGGTGCTCTTTCAGTCAACCATAAAATTATGATATAACTCATAATTTATTTAACAAGCTTTGAAAAGTGGTAGGCACTTTATTGAACAGTTTGATTCCTAAAGCTAAATGATAATTCATGGAATTACTCAATCTATTTCTTGGTTGTTCAACAATATGACCAAATCTTCTATTATAATCATGAATTAGGCGTCTAACTGACTGCATTTGTAAATTATTCTTTACAACCATTGCAACATCAAAAATATATAAGTTTATAACAGTCCAAATACCAGTCTGAACTAGCAATTGCTTGAAGTGTTCAAATTTATCTGAGTTTGTTAATATTCTAGAAAATTTGTTTTAAGTATTAAAATTGTGTGTATTCCTATTTCTATTTCCCCAGATAAGAATTCCACATCTTTAATACTTTCAATGAAAGCAAAGTATGCCTTTTTTAAATATTCAAAAGTTCCTTGACTCTTAAAAACTTGGATTGATTAATAAATAAATCACCCACGACAATTTCTTAACATAATCTATATGCATTGACCAGAATAGCATACTATCAATTTGTATGCAAAGTTACAACTGGGCATTGGTGGCTCCAGGGAGGGCTGTGGGGGCTGCAGCCCTACCTTTTGGGTTATTATTATTTTTGTTTAACCCTGTAAGTGGCAGACTGCTCATTTGAGTAGTCTCAGACAACACAACTTGTATCGAATAATTTCACCCACTAAATATTATCCAATCTCAATAAAACAAAAACCCATTGGAAAGGAAATATTTTAAACTTTAATTTTTGTATCTACAAATTTGTTCTAAAACTTACATTTACTTATCTAGTCATCGTTGTAAAATTGTACTTGTCTAAATCAACTGATGCCTCGCGAGAAAGCACAACTAAATGACTGAAACTCGTATTTTTTTAAAGGCATAAGCGTTAGACAGACTTATTTTGAGAAGAAGATAAGGTCACCATTGGATTCGTCAAGATTTGAAATTTCTACCACGGTCTTCCAATCATCCTTATAGTTTCTTAGGTATGAAGTTTTCTATAAACTCTTGCAATTGGACAGTTTTCAACCAATGAGAAATCGTTTGCCGTTAGCCGTTACCTCTTCAATTGTCTACAGCGCGGCAGCGTCTGGCTGGAACTGTATACTCTACGTTTGTGAGAGTTTAGTTTAGTTTAGTTTTATTTTAGTAAAACAAAGTGAAATAAGGTTATTTAAAATGTTCACGTATACAGTTAAATTCTATGATTTGTTCTCTACAATTTGTTATAATAAAATTTCATTTTTTGGTCAAGCATATATTTCATAATTCCTATTCACAATGGGTGCTCGTAAAATAGTCTTGGAAGACGTTTACAAGCACTGTATTTCAAAAAACTATTCTATACCCTCGGGGATAGGAGACAGCCCCTTGAAAACTGGCTGGATCCGCCCATGCAACGGGGGGGGGGGGGGGATATATAGAGTTTGGGGGATTTGCACCTTTACGTTTAGAGGGGATGGGCACTTGGGCGCCCCTGCTACAACTTCATAGGCTACAGAAGTTTTCTACACGTAAAAGAATTAATATTCAGAACAGATGATCTCTGATTTTTCTTTCTCTCGGAATTCCAAGACTACGACCAGGTTAGGTTAGCTCGTGTCTAATCGTTGTATTATAGTTTTCAGTGGATTCCGCGTTAATCCATTTCCATTGGAAGAGAGAGAGAGACATTCCATTAGTTGAGTTAAAGACGTCATTACCCCTGTCTTTAATTTCTAAGGTATGTCACAAAGCGCGCTCGGAATGTCTTATTTACCACAGACATGTACTTCCCAATAGCAAGTCATTAACTTCTTAGCGATGGTCAGGTGTAACATCACCCCCTCCCCCCCAACACGATATTTAATAGATGGAGATAGAACGTCAGCGTTATGCAAGGATAAACTAATTTATATTTGATAATAATAGAGGGCGCCGCAACCATAGCAAAGGCCTGGTTTTCTTTAAATAAACTTAAAATTATTGAAGACAAACAACATATTAACTTCTCGCTTAACCACACTCTATTGGAAAAGGAAACACTCAAGACAGTCAAATTATTGGGTTATTTGAGTCTCAAGTATCAAATCTTTGCGGTCTAGGGTAATTTATCTTTTAAGAAAATTAAAGCAGTGTGATCTCTCTTGAAACATAACCTATTCCTGACAACTTAATTCCCCTTAGGAAAGATAGGTTCCTTTGGTTGACATAGAAAAGATAGTTGTAATGCAGTATATTATAGAGAAGAGAAAGAAAGATTAGTAATATAGAAGCCGCGAGGTGCTGCTATCTGGTAGAGAATTAAGTAACTAGAATTTTGTTTTCTAAGGCTGTCCATGAGGTGCTGCTCTCTGGTGGCAAATAAACAAGGACGAAGGATAATAGTTAAGGTAAAGATAATAACATCATGTGTACGTGCAATATTGTTGTGTTTACCGTGTTGGTATAGGATGCCAGGTTGAACAAACCAATTATTACTATTATTACCAATTAATTATTACTAGTGGACATGGCAATGCTTCGCTATTGCTTGGTTTACCTAACCTAAAATTATATTCAGTTTTTGATCCAAATCAGTTGTTGGTCAAAATCAGCTGTTGATCAAAATCAGCTGTTTTAAGCTTTTCATACGAACAGCTGTTTTTTGTGCCCCTGATAAAATCAAAAGAAATCTTTCTTCTTCTTCCTTTAGATTGACCTTCCATAAGAATAACATGGGAACTTTAAAAGCCACTGGGGCAGAGCCCAAGGGACTTATTCAAAAATGTAAAGCCAGTTTGCAAATCTACGCGACACGCTCTTTCCAATGAGACGTCAATGGATAAAATCGGTTAAGAAATGGCGGAGGAGTTCAACCGACAAAGTTTCATGTAGCGTATTAATTATATAGATATATTAAGTCCAATCTAACGAACGCATTTTAAGTCTGATTTGGAACACAAGTTGGTCGTCTTGTAACAAACTGCCGTTCCGTTCCTCCATACCGTACCACCGATCCGAACATTTCGACGAACAAGACATCGTAACATCGCAGCGTTCCGAACATCGTACCGTAACAAATCGGGTACGGGAGGGTGATCGGGAGAATCGAGCGTTCTTCTGGTTGAGTTCTCGCCCCAGAATCAGTGATGACATCTCAGGAGCAGCCGCGTACATTTTGATTGATTACCTTGTGAGAAAAAGTAAGAAAAACCGCGTTGGTGGATAGCGGACGTATATTCAAACCGGGAACAATTTGGGGAGGGGGTAGCCTGTTGGCTGAGCTGAAGTTCCAGGAGGCCAACGGCCTGTACAAGAATTTTACCCGGATGCAACCGACGGATTTTGAATTCTTGCTAATAATAAGATAATAAGTCCGAATTTTATTACAGTACTGGGAGTTTTTTTGGGCCCGACAACGTCTTAAACAGATCAATAAAGTAGAGGGTTTCTTCTTTTTCCCACTCCATGCTTAATTTATTTTTTTATCACGGAGCACAAAAATGGCAACCACAAAACCATGCCCAAACGCAAATTGATAAAATAATGAAAATAATTCGCAGAACATACACGGTGATGACGGGCGGAGGAGGGGAATTCGAAGAACGGAGGAACGGTACGGTGCGACTTCGACCCCGTCCACACTAGTCTCTCCCCGTTCCGGACATTCTTTTGAGCGATCGGGCCCGTACTAATCTTCCGAAAGTCATTTCTTTGAAGTTTTGCCTCCCCGATCGTGGAATTTGGTTGGTTCGGAGGAACGTAGCGGCAGTACAAGTGCGTACCCAACTTTAGAGACTCGGACGAGTTCGTTAGAAAACCAAACCCAACAACCGGAAGCACTTTTTGACATGAAGTAACAGTTTTGTTTTAGATTTTTCGTACTAGAATGAAACTTTTTGGGGGTTTTATCTACAAAAATAAATATAGGAGATCATTCTGCACATGTTTTTTACACGACCTTAAAACTCATCTGGTTTCCCCAAAATCGATCAAAAAGTAAAAGTTCCCTATAAGAAGCGTAAAAGCCATCAGTTTGTCCGCACCGAGTGAAGCGAAGCGGTCCATAATCCGAGGGCACAAGGTCATGGTCCACTTCGACCAGAACAAAGCTTCTCAAGAGCCGGAGCAGGTAGGTGTGAGGAGAAAACTAATTCTACTAATATACGATATTTCGTACTCGCAGGACTAAATAGTTGAAACCCTAATACATATAAACGTCAATGTAAGCGGTTCAACTGCGTGACGGAATTGTTAGCGAATTTCCATAGGAAAAATTCCAAGGTCGGGAGTATCAAATGTGCACCGATCATGGTCCCCAGAACACATTTTGGGGTGTCATTAAAAATCATATATATATATGTATATATGTGTTCGCACTCTTGCGGCCGCATTTTAAGTCCGATTTGCTCCAAATTTGGTACACATGTTGGTTGTCTACGTCGCTCGGACGAGTTCTTTAGCCAAAAAAATCCAACAATCAGAAGCACGCTTTTTGACCGAAAGTAACTATTTTTGAGATTTTTCCTACAGGAATGAATTGGTTTTTGAGTTTTTCCTACAAATATAAATGTAGGATGTTATTCTGCACTTTTTTTTACGCGACCTTATAGCTCGCTTGGTTCCCCCAAAATCGATCAAAACGTAAAATACCATAGAAGTACCCGTTTCAAAGCCATGTGATGGATTCTACCGTGGGGTCGGCGTGCGAAGCACGCAATGCATTGTGTATTAAAGACACTCCCAATACGGGGGTTTACGTGCGAAGCACGCAATGCTTTGTGTTTTGAAGATATTCCCAATATGTGGAATGGCTTGCGAACCATTTTGCAGCTATTCACCACCGTCGTGAATACCTATTTCCCAAATTGTTGGTTGAAACCCTAAAACATAAACTTAATTTTGGAAATTTGCTCAACTCACGTCAGCGGTTCAGCTGCGTGGTCGAATTATTTTACATTCTAAAGTTTACGTAGTTTAGTTTCAAACGATAAATTTTAAGGAACTGCTATAGAGTGAGGTAAAACGGAATTCGATGCATGTCCCAGTTTATATTTTTCTTCCCGAGTCCAGGAATCTTGTTGGATATTTGAATACTTGTCAAACAGTGCGCGGAATGATCTTGTTCCCGCGGGATGCAAATGACTTCATTAGTACCTAAGTCATTAAGTGGTGAATTCCAGCACAACTGAAAACCCATCAATTACAACTAACTTTGACATATCGTAGATTATAAGACGGAGTCGCGATGGAACGGGTATCTATAAAAAAACATTTTAAATATATTATGCTCAAAATACACAGTTCTGAAATTGAAATATTTTTTTATTTTCAGACAAATATACTAAGTAAAAGGAATCTGTTTTTCACATGCACATGTTCTGTATAGATACTACCGCAAAGGCTCTGCAAACCCAGCCACCACTTTAATTTCAACTCCCATAGAGCAATATTAAACGTGTAACAAGATTACTGGCGTAATAATGATCGGAAAGTTATTCTGAATATGTCATTTTAAAGGTTAGGACAGTCCGAATGTGGATACCAAGTTTTTTTAAATTGGTTTTCAACTAAATTTGTTCTTTGACTCAACACAAAATCAAAAATATAAAAAGCTCACCACATTCAAAGTTTAAGTATCTTTCAAATAAAAATAATTTCAATAAATTTTGATAAATTATGACGGAAGGATTTGGTTTATTGTGGAAGCATGTACGCGCCGAATTTGTGCTCCTACTCGAGTGTTTAGCCTGCACTCTGGTGGTTATCACATCAACTTGTTGCTCGCGGAAGAATACTAGAAAAATAATGTATCCCGTAACTTTAATGTACGAAAGAAAGCTGTGTTTAATAACACATACTCACGTACATTGTCACGCGTGCGCACATCAGTACGTTTACAGTCAAGGTTACGTCTGTAACCCTCTAGTGTTCGCCTTTATGAAGCTGCTCTATATTCGCTAGCGGAAGAATGAAACGCACTCAAACTCAATGCTAGTAGTGTGGTCAACTGAGAAATATGTTTCACTCCTGCCGAGCCAAATTGTAACGCATTGATTACAAACTAACTAAACTATTCTCCAATGCATTGACGTTGTTAACGATTCCATACAAATTTTTGAAAATTATCACGGCCTAGTAAAGATGATTTGCTCAGTAATAGTTCTTAAAAATATTGGTACAGCGTTCTGAAACAACCTGCACATATATAACATATACAAAATAATCCTTAAACAAATTACTTAGACTCTAACTCATACCTAGATTTTTACTATAATACGGAGGAAGTAAATGAAACAGTGGTTTACCTGCTTTACCCTCCCAGTGGCAGACTGCCCAAAGTGACGTTATCTCAGGCGCAAGATGCAGCTATTTCGACAATTAGCGAGAATTTGCATACATTTGCATTTTCGATTAATTAATTCACTTAGAATTATCCAATCGTAATAAAACCTGCACCGTTGGAAAGAAAATGGATTAAACTTTAATTTTTGTATTTAAAACTTTTTCGTAAAACTTATATTTACATACGTAATCATCGTTTCAAAATTGTAGAATGTCAAACAGCTGTTTTACGTGCGACATCGCGATGTTAAGAACGTAAAACTTCATAATTTTCAACGGTCTGCAACTCCTCACAGTTGTCAATTGTCACAAAGATCATCACAGCATTGGATTCATTAGACTTTTATCTTTCATGTGGTATTTTTAAATCATCTGAGACTACATTAGGTTATGAGATCTAGAATTTAGAATAAAGGCTTGTTATTGGTCTAAGATTGGGCCAATAAGGAAGCATTTTGTAAATCGATTTTTACTATCAGAAATCGATTTATTCATAAGATGTTTAATATACTGTTTTAAAGAGAAAATTCCAACGTTTATTTTATGTTCAGTTCAAATAATTTAGGTGAAATTTAGTTGGCACAGACATAATGTAAATGAACCGGTCTATAACCTATTAGCCATTTTACACTCTGATCTCAAAGCGTTCACTGTAAGTTTTATTCGTTTTGATATTTTAGTGAATTGAAAGTGTTTATAGTTTATAAAATAGTGTTATATTGTGTTTTAGTTATAAATAAATAAGTGTAGATTGCGTTTGAGTGAAATTAGGCTTATAACAGTGTTCTAATAAAACGGTAAGTGAAGAAATAACATAGCCTAGAAATAAGGTTTTAGGTTAAATTGCCGCTTTGATATTTTGATTTTTCATTACAAAATGTAAAGTTATTTGAAACTGGGTAGAATGCTATTCGATTCTACATTTCATTCTCGAATTTTTGGTATAAAAAAAAACATTGTTTGAAGTAAAAAATGTTTAGGTCTAGTCACTTTGAACTTAGTCTGATTTGCAGGTTATGTAGTAAAAACATTCAAAGTGTTATTTTGAACTAAACAATTGTGAAATTGAAATATATTTTTACATATTTCTATTTAGAACTAAATTATAAAACTTTTGTGTATTTAAAAAAAAATTACAAAAATGTTTTACTATTTTTTATGTAGGCATAAAATTGTTTTTTTCCTTCCGTTACTAAACATTTTTTGCTTTCTAAGCTAATAACTTTTACAATTTCAAAAGAAACTAATTTTTCGTGGCATATTTGAATTCTTTGAAGTTTCTTCTACAAAAAATCTATGGAACACTTTTGGATTGGGGCTCGTTTACTATTTTTTGCGAATTTTTAAAAATATGCTTGCAAAACGCTGAAAACATGCTTTTCAATTTTAGCTTTAACCATGCCACTTGGAGGGTTAAAGCTGACAGGATGAGACTAGTTATATTATGTTCGTCGGTTGATTATTTTGAAACGTTTTGCTACGATATTTAACTAAAAACGCAATGGACGTACAGAGTTCGTCATAGTGCAGTTAGAATAGAAAAGCATTTGCGTACCGTGTTCGTCATGCGCTGAAGGGGTTAATGATTTCCTGAAAATTCTTAGAAATTATCTCGGCGTTAGTTGATTACGAGCCCTATTAGCCATATACTATTAAGGAGTTTATTCATACCCTCCAGTATGTACTTACGTTTTGAGGTTATGTTTCCCAGTGGTTGCTACAAAACGCATACCCAGACTTTTGTAGTAAGACGGTGGAAGTAAAGCAAACCGTGGTAGACCCCAGGGCTATAGAATACAAGGGCTGGTTTACTTCTTTGATGTTGACGCTCGCCGACTGTTCCACCCCTCCCCCCCCCCCCCCTCCTATGTGACGTCACTCTGGTACCATGACACGCTGCCGCCGTGTAAGCACGGTTCGCCTTAGCTCTCACGTGTTATTTAATATAACGTTGTAGATGATAATTCTTAAAAACAATATGCAATACACACAACCACCTAAATTATATGTTTACCAAATTTGGTTAATGTTGAGTAATTATTTTGTTCAGTACAAGTGTTTAAAGAAGGTATATAATTCCGCGAGATTTTCGCCTTTTTCGCCTTTAAGGCTAATTTTCCTTTAAGAGGCCTTTGAAATTCCACGAATTTCTTTAAAAAATTATACAAAACACACACAATCACCTAAGTTGTTTAGCGAATT
Organism: Philaenus spumarius; assembly: GCA_018207615.1. NCBI lineage: Eukaryota > Metazoa > Arthropoda > Insecta > Hemiptera > Aphrophoridae > Philaenus > Philaenus spumarius. The sequence goes on from JAGFPH010000374.1 coordinate 56,352, forward strand.
TGGTTAATATTGAGCAATTATTTTTTTCAGTACAAGTGTTTAAAGGAAGTATTTAATTGCGCGAGATTTTCGCATTTTGGTGCACATTCAAGGCTAATTTTCTCGAAGAGGCATTCCATGAATTTCTTTAAAAAGTTATAGAATACCTAAATTATATGTTTACCAAGTTTGGTGAATATTGAGCAATTATTTTCCTCAGTACACGTTTTTAAAGAAGGTATATAATTCCGCGAGATTGTCGCCTTTTGACGCATATTCAATGCAAATTTTCTCGAAGAGGCATTCCATGAATTTCTTTAAAAAATTATACAATACACAAAATTACCTAAATTATATGTTTACAAAGGTATTTATTTATTTAATGTTACGTTGCAGACGAGATTACTTTATGAAATGTTACCAAGATTATCAAGTAGGCTAATATTGTCTGCAGCGTTATTTGAATATTCCAAGAAACACCTTTACTAACAAAATACATTAAAACAAACATTTTCAGAATGATGAGACATAAATAAATAAATGTATAATATATAAATAATAATAAGATTTAAACTTAGAGTACCGGTAATTATTGATATTTCAAAATTTAAAAACAACAAATTTAAAGTAATCAGCTTCAAATTAAAATAAACATTAAAAAATATGATTTATTTAATGTAAGAGTTGCAAGAAAGATTACTTTATGTTAAAAAGTTACCAAGATCCTCAAGTAATTTCTTCTGCAGCTTTAAGTTAAAATGTTTAAAAAAATCTTTACTAGCAAAATGCACTTAAAATTGTCAGAATAATTAGATATAAATAAATATATAATATACAAATAATTATAATCAAATTTAAACCTAGAGTAATACAATTATTGATGACAAAAATAAAACATAATTTTAAGTTAAACTTCTAGACTAAATTAAATTGCTCAGTGTCAATTTAAATTTAAATAGTTCAATTGTTTAAATTCAACTATTAAATTAACTATTCCCTAAGGCCTAGGAAAGGAACATTTCTATAAAGCAGTTTTTTTTATATATTTTATTTCAGCAGTAATTATTATGTCATGTGCATATCTGCATATAAGCTACTCATTATGTGTAAGTATTTATAACTTTTATGTGTTTTATTTTATACATGTTTTATTAAACTGCAGTATGACATTCAAGTTTTGGTGGTTTATTATAATAAATACAAATATTTTCAATAATGTATCACATTTTGTTCAATTTCATATTTAGTTTTCAGAAATGTTTCAGAGAATCAAATTAAAAGTATGCTAACATTAGTACACTACATTGGTTTATTACCTACGAATTAGTTAGTTTTATTGTAACCCTGTCTTCTGCTTATATCTTTAGACTAATTATTGTTTACAGTCTATGTATTGCTTTGTGAAGTGTCAATACTAAAACTAAAGAAGAGCGCATCATAAAAATGTTACAGATTTGCTAAGAAATTGAAATTATTGTAGCAGAAATACTTATAAGAAGCGTTGGGAATGGAGCAGTTGTTACCACAGTGACGTCATCACAGTGGCAGTGGCGGGAACGCTTTCCTTGGCGGACTGGTCCAGCCCTTGTATTCTATAGCCCTGGGTAGACCCGCTTTAAAGCTGTTAGGATATGACTAACATGTTCTTCAGGATAATGAGCTCTATGTTCTTCGGTTGATTATTTTGAAACGTTTGACTATGGATATTTAACTAAAAGCCCAATTAGACGTACATAGTTCGTCATGCGCTGAATAGTTAATAATTTTCTGAAAATTCTTGTAAATTATCTCGGCGAACGCTATTAACCATCTATAATTATATTAAGGAGTTTTTTCATACCCGCCGATATACATACTCGAGTTTTGAGGTTATGTTTCGCAGTGATTGCTAAGATCTCGCGATGTCATTAAGGAAGAACGAGATGTTGTTCTCGTTATTTCCGATATTTGACAAGTTCCATTCAAGCAATACACTTGTCGAGTCGCCCAACCGTACCGCGGATATGATTACAAATTGATTTCGTTATTCGATATTTAAACGACCCATTGTGCGACACACGCGCCTCTACACGGGTAATTGCCACATTTTAACGCTGTATTTAATGAATGTTCGACGTCTCGGCTGCACAAATGACTCCTCCAGATTCAATACACACTCCAACGAGGCGTACACGTGACGGGCGTTTTTAAATGGAGTTTCAGTTATTTTATACAGTTAGCAGTATTTTCTCAGTTTATATTCGAGCACCCTCTTGTATTTTTTTTTTTTTTTACAAAAAGGTTTTTGTATAGAAATGCCGTTTATTTACTAGAGTATCAATAGAACGAGCTTAGACGCATTACATACTATCGGATTTGGTTTTATATATATACTTCACTTTGGCATGCAAATGTTAATCATATCGTTGGAGTCGTAATTTTATTCTTGACTTGTTCGTGTATACAAATAACGTTTACCGGTTATTGATATCTAGCGTTCTATTAGGTAGGTATACTTTTTATCAAAGACAGCTCGCTTGGCAAATTTTTTTTGAGTGAGAGGGTCACAAATGTATTTAAATTAAGCCCATCAAGGACATATAAATATATCTTTTACTTGCGAATTTCCATAGGAAAGATGAGCTGTTGTAGTAACTCTTATAGTGAGACCTAAGGACGAGAGTGGTCAGTGAGCACCTATCATGGTCCCCAGAACACGATTTAAGGATGTCATAACAAATTATATATATATATGTGTGTTGGCACTCTAACGGCCCCATTTTACGTCCGATTTGATCCGAATTTGGCACACACGTTGGTTTTATAAGTGGCTCGGACTAGTTCGTTAGCCAAAACAATCCTACAACCGGGATCACTTTTTTGACCAGAAGTAATTTTTTTGTTCTTGAATTTAACTTTTTTGGGGTTTTATTTTCAAATATAAATATAGGAGATTATTCTGCACATTTTGTTTTTCACGACCTTACAGCCAGTCTGGTCCCCCAAAATCGGTCGAAACATAAAATACCATTTAGGTACCCGGTTAATATCCACGTGGAGGGTTTTACCGCTAGGCATCTTCTGAGCCGATACCGACACTCACGGCCGGGATGCAAACCTCCGAAGCTAGTTTGTCCGCTGGGCGAAGCGAAGCATTCGTTAATTCGATGCCGTCAGGCTGAGGTGCTAACTCACAAAGCGAGTTTTTAAGCTGCGAGCGGAACGAAGCAACGCGTGAGCCGGGACTAAAGGCTGAGGTGCAAACAAGGTGCTATTCAGCGCCTTCGTGAGTAGACAAATTTCCCGAATAGTTGGTTATTTTAATTCCCTTGAGGCTAGAGATCTGACAGTCAGTACATGTATATCTTAAATGCTACATGAAAAAAGTAAGTACCGTTTTAAAATGGGTTAAAATTGGGTAACTACCCCTATAAAATAAATATAAATTCCACTAACTTCTCTCAAGCTATGGGACTGATATTTGTTACTTTGAAAATTGGTCAAAAACTTGATTTGTAACGTTTTCCTGCTCACAGCTGATCATGTATGAAGGGATAATATATATTATATTACTATATATACTATATAGTATAAATATATATTATATAGTAAAACAATACACTTGGATGAAACTCAGTATGCGTGGGTTTTTGAGACAGGAAATTAACATCTGAGGTATGAGTTAAGGGTAAAGCTTGCTGTTCTGTTCTTAAGGGTCGGCTCTAGCTGTCGGCCATGTTGGCTGACACTCCATAAGACCAATGTTAAATTAAAATCCAAATTTTTCCTTTATTTTTGATCGGATAATTATGAACGATATGTCATTTTAAAGCTATGGCCAATATGCATGCAAATGGATTTTCCAAAACTAAGAAAAACATTTTGTTTAATATTTATTAACAATTTAAAACGTTGATTTTAAAATTGTTGTATGTTGTCACTATTAATTATAGCGAAAAACTACCAAGCCATTCGCATGAAGAATTTCGTCCCCAAGAGTTTGGTATTTTTTTTAAAACGCTATTTGAACAATTGCGGGTTTTAAAAATAGATTTAGGGTGAACAATGTCCGTGTAACCTACCGCTGCTATAGGGTGATTTTAAATATGTTTTTACGTTGTAACTATTAATTATAGCGAAAAATTACCAAGCCATTCGGATGAAGAATTTTGTCCCCAAGAGTTTGGTATTTTTTAAAAAACGCTATTTGAACAATTGCGGGTTTTAAATGGATTTAGAATGAGCAATGTCTGTGTAACCTACCACCCCTACGCTGGAGTCGCAGGTTGCTTTCTGTTTTACTAGAGCCGACCCTTAAGGGACTGCTGTAGCGGCGGACATTTTGGATTTTTATCCCGTAACAGCCATGTTAAATCTAAAACCATTTAATTAGTTAATTTTTTATCATAAATTTTCTTGCACGTCTTATTTTAACCTCAATTATAATACGCACCAGTTTTACTCATTTAAAAAAATCCCGTTTATTTTTTATTGAAATTAAAATTTTTTAAGTAATAATATTGCATTTTTTCCTAACCCAATAAAAAATAAACGATTAAAAGTGAATCTCAAGCCGGGTCCGCAATTTTATAAAGTATATTTAGTTTTTTTTCACGAAGCAATGATAAAAGATAGATTTATAAGATTGTTTTAAATGAGGCAATGTCAAAGCACTCAGCAGCAAGCATTGTTTGGATGCCACTATAACGTGAAGCGCTGGAGTCGCCGGTTGTTGGACCTGTTTCTATATAATCCGTTATTCAGCCTAAGCGGTTGTTAAGCTTAATACATGATTACTATGCACGAAGTAGTTAGGGGTCGCTCTTCCAATTTTGATTGCACTTACGCCTATATATACAGAGTGTTCATAAAGTGTCCTTAACTCCCTTCATTATTTCTTTTACTGGAAATAAGTTAACAAAACTTTATATATAACTTGTGTTTCATAACAGGAGACATTTTTTGACATATCTGAACCTCTATGTTTTTTTGGAGCTTATCTTTAAAAAAAATACATATAGGAGATTATGGTGCACATTTTGCTTTTTTACACGTTCTTATAGCCCGTCTGGTTCCACCAAAATCGATAAAAAAGTAAACTACCATAAAAGTACCCTAACTAGCTAGATTGTCCGCTGAGAGCGAAACGAAGCAGTCCATAATAATGAAGGCGCAAGGGCGAGATGTGAACTTGCAAAGCGAGTGTTTCCACTGCGAGCGTAACAAAGCTGCGTGTGAGTCGAGACTGTGACGTTTTTAGACATTCGCGCCACCTATTTTTTCTTTTCTTTAATAAATATTACTTTTACCGACTAGTTACAACTTCTGTCTACCTTCACCAACTTCCAAATAGTTTCCCTTTTCTCCGCCAGACGCCACCTCCGTACAGTATCTACTTTGGGCAGAGTTCGCTATTAAGCGGTTTCCTTATCTCATATACAACAGCTGACGTTTCTTGACCGTTAAACTTGCTTCGCTGTAGAACTTTCGAGAACCAAGTCCGCCATCGCTGACACTACAGGAAAGTCCGACTTGTCATGTCGCTGTAAATTATTGTCGTGGATCAATTCCTTAAGTTTTTTGTCGCGAGTTATGCGGAAGGCCAATTAACATGCATTTGTTATAAGCCTTTACTTTGTGGATACCAGGTATGAATGTTTTAGCTTTACCTTGATAATTATGAAATATTTACTTGTAAAATTTAATAAGGTTATTTCCACCTTTGGCTTATGAATAACTTTCCTAACTCATTTTGTTCGATTTAATAGAGAAACCTATGTATTTCATTTTTACTACAGCCTAATTTTAAAATGCAAATCTTACAGCCTACAAAAACTTTAAAGCTGATACTATGTTGGTTACTACTAAAGTCTTAACATATTTCAAACAAAACTAGCCTAAACTGTTCTGTATTAATTAACTGTAACTGTGTAGTTTTCTGCAGTATAACCAGAATATTGAAAACTTTTAATGAGCTATAAGCATAATATTACTGATATAGATATTATGTAACTAAACAAGAACATTTTTATGTTGCCATGTGCTTTGGTTAACATGTAGAGACAGTCTTATGCAACATGACACATGTTGTACTAACTATTACAATCTTTAAGTAGCAATTTGTCACCTTGTGCTACAAATTTTAATAAAACAGCCAACTCAAAGAACTATCAGTTTTATGCTTATTTAAATTAGCTGCAAGTTTTCTAAAAAGGAATTGTTATTTATGTTATGCAGTTACACTGGTTCAACTCCAGGGAATATTTAAACATACAATGCCATAAGCTACACCACAGCTACGCCTTGAAAAGGCCTACTTTCCAACAGGACTTTAAAAACAATAAAAATTCTTATATCTACAGTGCTTTAGTTACAGACAGAAATTAATTTAAAATATGAACGATCTGCAGTTGTTTTTTGTGTTAAATGTTAAACAGGCTGTATTTTGAAAAAGTAATTTTGTATATGTATACTATATAGGATATGTTTGTATTTAATATTTGGGAGGAGCAAGCTAGCACATTTTGGAACTTAGCCCTAAGGGCTGCATATTAGAAATTTTATACCTTTTTTTTATATATATAGAGAGACGTCTCATAATTAATTTTTGTTTATTTATTCAATTATTTATATTTAGTTTTAAAGTTGGCCAACGACATATATATTTATTCTTAAACAAATCCATGGTATTTCATGTTAAAACTTTGTAACTTGTTAATCTTTGCTGTATAAATTCTGTAATTATTATTAAAAGGGAGGGTTTTTGATTTTGATTTTTGGGGAGGGCTTTTAAATTCAACTTAATAAAATATATATGTATTCTTTTAAATCTGAAGTTTTTCTTGTATTAAGGGCATATCAACAATTTCATTTTTTTTTGTATTAAGGGCATATAAACTTTTTTTATTTTGGTTAATAAAGCCAAAATTTATATTTATTTCTATGGTTTATTGAGTTAACCTCTAGGTATCTTGTGTATTGTGAGTAATAAGCTGAAACATTCCTACGTTTGGTGATATTTTAAATTTTAAGGTAAGTTTTGAACAGTACCAATCTATGTGGCCCAGTATTGCTTCCGATTCCCTATTTAATCGTTTTGTAAGATTGGTACAAGACTGGAGGCTGAGGTGCAAACAAATTATAATAATACATTTCGTATACAGAGGTATCTCCTTCGCTAGTACGCTCTAGGTTGCACATGTGTATATAGCAGAGTACATAGTTTACTTGGTAATACCTATGAAATGAACATTTGCTTCCTCATTTCGTAAGTTGTTGTAAAACATTTTACTTGGTAATACCTCTGAAATGGACATTGTGCTTCCTCATTTCGTAAATTGTTTTAAATTAGTTTACTTGGCAATACCTCTGAAATGGACATTTGCTTCCTCATTTCGTAAATTGTTTTAAAATAGTTTACTTGGTAATACCTCTGAAATGGACATTTGCTTCCTCATTTCATAAATTGTTTTAAAATAGTTTACTTGGTAATACATCTGAAGTGGTCATTGTGCTTCCTCATTTCGTAAATTGTGCTCAAATAGTTTACTTGATGACACCTCTGAAATGGACATTGTGCTTCCTCATGTTGTAAATTGTTGTAAGTTGTGTTAAAATAATTTACTTGATAATACCTCTGAAATGGACATTGTGCTTCCCCATTTTTATAGTTGTGTTAAAATAGTTTACGTGGTAGTGTTAAAATAATCAAATTTTGTGTGCTTTAATTAAATTACAATTGAAAAAACATAGACCAAGACCGGGAGTTGATCCCGGGACCTTTACGTTTCCGTCGTAATGCTCTGCCAACTGAGCTACCCTGATCGCTCCAGATATTGGTCGATGTTATCACACTTGTATGGTTTTACTGCAATTATTGAATTAACAGATTGAATACCTCGTGTATACGACATTGAAAACAATCTCAATTCTTATTTTGCAGCTTACAGTGGTGTTATTATTAATATTAAAGGTCCCTAGTTCAACTCCCGGTCTTGGTCTATGTTTTTTCACTTGTAATTTAACTAAACATCCCTTGCTGAGGAAGTGTGTAAGCGGAAAAAATATATATATTTGTGTATTTTGCAAATTTGTTTTATGCAGGCTTTTTTAGCTGTCAAAATAATTTCCATAATATATGTTATCTTTATCAGAATATCGCCATAGATGTTTACATTTCTCCCGTGTGGTGTTAAGCACAACTGGGTTATTTTTTTTTACATTTCACAAAATGGATATTAAACTTTATTGAAAAGAAAGGAATTTGCCCATTTAAAGTACTCTGTCATATTTATAGTTCAAAAGTTAGCTATTGTAACATTTTAGGTGGGATACCCGGTATATATAGATCTATAGTGGCTGGTTGTGTGTTGATATCGGATGTGGTAAGTTATAAGAGGTAAGTGTAAATAGGTAAACTAGTCTTGTTAACCTCTAATCACGTGATCAAATAAATTTCCTCCACTATCCGTGCTCTACAATATCTACAATACAACGATTCCCGTAAAACAAGAATACTTTCTGCAATTAATTGTGTCTGATTAAAATACGAATGCCCATTATTGACCCAAGCCATCGCTTGGAATCCTCCAAGCGACCGAGGGAGACGACGGATCTTTTGTTACCTCTGACGCCGGCAGAGTTCAATCTAATCTAATGCATTGTATTTGAAACTTTAATGAAATCCTTGCATGGTATCACGTACTCTATTGTTACACTCCCACCCTTCGAGGGTTGATTCATCCTTTCTCCCTCGCTTCACACTTCACACCCAGCATAACAGTTTAATTATATATCACACCTGTAGGCCCGTAGTTTTGCATTATTTCGGAGGCGCTGGACGAGATAATTTGTTCGCCCCTTGTAAACTTCCGGACATTACGTTACCAGGATTAACTTAGTATTAAAAACTAATGATTGTACGTTGCACACTGAACTTGGCAGTCAGTATTAATTGCATTAATTAGTCTCTAGTGAAATTAAATCATATTAAACACGAGATGTTGTTCCCGGGTTCACTCGGAAATGTTGCAAAATTATAAATTACTTATAATTGATATTATAAGCAGCGAGATTTTAATCTACGAGCGGAATAAAGCAGAGCGTGAACAGGGGCTGGAGGCTGATGTGGAAACAAATTCAGCTAATATAATTCGTAGCTATTCAGCGGTTTCGTGAGTGACCAATTTACCAAATTGTTGGTTGAAATTCTAAAACATGCGACATTAATTTTGGAAATTCGATAAACTCACGTCACCGTTTAAGCTGCGTTACCGAATATTATTATTATTGTACTAGTAGCTCTAAAGTGAAGTGAGTTTTTAGCGAAACACTATAGGAAAAATGAGCTATGCAGTGGCCATTATGGTAAGACCCAAGGTCGGGAGTAGCAAATGAGCACCGATCATGGTACCCAGAACACCTTTTGGAGTGTCATTAAAAATCATATATATATATGCATATAAGTGTTCGCACTCTAGCGGCCGCATTTTAAGTCCGATTTGGTTCAAATTTGGTACACATGTTTTTTGTCTACATCGCTCGGACAAGTTCGTAGGCCAAAAAATCCAACAATCGGAAGCACGTTTTTTGACCAGAAGTAACTATTTTTTAAGATTTTTCCTACGAGAATGAATTTGTTTTTGAGCTTTTTCTACAAATATAAATGTAGGATGTTATTCTGCACATTTTGTTTTTTTACGCGACCTTATAGCTCGCTTGGTTTTTCCCAAAATCGATCAAAACGTAAAATACCATAGAAGTACCCGGCTCAAAGCCGTGTGGTGGATTCTACCGTAGGGGTTGGCGTACGAAGCACGCAATGCTTTTTGTGTTGAAGATACTCCCAATACGGGGGTCGGCGTGTGAAGCACGCAATGCTTTGTGTATTGAAGATACTCCCAATATGCGGAAAGGCGTGCGAAACACGCAATTCATTGTGTATTGAAGATACTCCCAATATGCGGAATGGCGTGCGAACCATTTTGCAGCTATTCAGCACCGTCGTGAATAGACCTATTTCCCAAATTATTGGTTGAAACCCTAAAACATAGGCCTATAAAATTAATTTTGGAAATTTGCTCAACTCACGTCAGCGGTTCAGCTGCGTGGTCGAATTATTTTATTTTGAAGAAAGAGACCCTATGAATATAAACTAGGCTATGTTTAAGGTCTAATTTGATTCTTACTTGATTTTTATTTTTAACTGTCAGGGGCATCGCTCGCAGATATGGATTAAAGAAATATTGGGTAAAATATTGAGAGTTCCCTGACCTAAACACGTGTAGTGAGTTTAGTCCAAATCAATCTATGTTTCCCATTTAAGCAATACATGATCAGCTTTGCGGCAATTTGTTTGAGGTGCATTGTACGTCTATAAGTACATTTTACGTAACAATTTTAGAACTTAGTTGCAAATAATTGAAATGCAAATTTTGTTTCTCCTATATATACGTAACTTAGAATAATATGTGGCAAATTGTATGTATTTAGCCTCATTGCCCGTTTCTGGTTTCTAAAACGCTTCATAACGGGAAGTTCCTTTTTTGAAATGGAACATTTTAGAACATTCTGGAAGATTCTATAAAATTCTGTACCATTTAGAACATTCTTGAACATTCTCGAAAATCCTATAACATTCTGGAACATTTTAGAACATTCTTGAAGATTTTATAACATTCTGGAACATTTTAGAACATTCTGGAAGATTTTATAACATTCTGGAACATTTTAGAATATTCTCTATGGAAGATTATATAACATTCTATAACATTATGGAACATTTTAGAACATTCTCGAACATTTTAGAACATTCTGGAAGATTATATAACATTCTGGAACATTTTGGAAGATTCTGGAACATACTGCAAGTTTATATAACATTCTGGAACATTTTAGAACATTTTCGCTGGAAGATTATATAACATTCAAGAACATTCTCGAAGATTCTCTAACATTCTGGAACATTTTAGAACATTCTCGAACATTCTGTCTGGAATGTCCCGGAAGCTTATGGAACATTAAGGAACATTCTGGAACATTTTAGAACATTTTGGAATATTATATAACATTCTGGAACATTTCAGAACATTCTGGAACATTTTAGAACATTCTCGAAAATTCTGGAAGATTATTTAACATTATAGCACATTCTCGAAGATTCTATAACATTCTGGAACATTTTAGAACATTCTCGAACTTTCTGTCTGTACATCGGTGCGATGCACTTTTTCGTCACCCATATCTCCGTACCCAACTCTTGCAGTTCCATACCGAAACATTCTTCATAGATGGGGAAGGGCTACCATACCATATAACCCCATGGGGATGCGGTAGTGGGTTGCGGAGTTATAGCTGCACCATCTGTATGATTTATAAAACGCTGTAACGTTACGATTATCCTTTTGGAATATTCATAGGCACCTCTTTAATTTGTATTTACTAAATAATATTCAATATCTACATTTACATCCTATCTACTATACTGTGTACCACCACAAATCACAAAAAAATTTCAGTAACCACAATACTGATGGAATAATGTCGCAAACTTACACTATTACGACTATCAAATATTTTCAGCATTAGTTAGTGACGCCTTTGTTGACTGCAACGCAAACCGCTTTACACTACCGCATCGCAAATTGCATCCAGCCCCGTCGAATTTAACTTTAAATACAATAATTCCACCACGCAGCTGAACCGCTGACGTGAGTTGAGCAAATTTCCAAAATTAAGTTTATAGGCCTATGTTTTAGGGTTTCAACCAACAATTTGGGAAATAGGTCTATTCACGACGGTGCTGAATAGCTGCAAAATGGTTCGCACACCATTCCGCATATTGAGAGTATCTTCAATAAACAATGCATTGCGTGCTTCGCACATTCCGCATATTGGGAGTATCTTTAATACACAACGCATTGCGTACTTCGCACGCCATTCCGAATTTTGGGAGTACCTCCAATACACAAAGTATTGCGTGCTTCGCACGCCAACCCTCGTATTGGGAGTAGCTTCAATACACAATGCATTGCGTGCTTCGCACGCCAACCCCTACGGTAGACTCCACCACATGGCTTTGAGCCGGGTAATTCTATGGTATTTTACGGTTTGATCGATTTTGGGGGAAACCAAGCGAGCTATAAGGTCGCGTAAAAAAACAAAATGTGCAGAATATCATCCTACATTTATATTTGTAGATGAAACTCAAAAACAAATTCATTCTCGTAGGAAAAATCTTAGAAAATAGTTACTTCCGAACACATTTTATATACATATGATTTTTAATATCCCCAAAACGTGTTCTGGGGACCATGATCGGTGCTCATTGGAAATTGGTGCCCATGGAAATTCGCTAATAATTCGATCCCGCAGCTTAACCGCTGACGTGAGTTGAGGTAATTTAATTAATTTTTAATGTTTAGTGTTTCAAGTATTTGAGAAATTGGTTTACTCACGAATGCGCTAAATAACTGTTTGCTTGTACGAGAAATATATTATTATAATTATTAGTTTGCCCCTCGGCCTCCAGCCAAGGCTCACGCACTGCTTCGTTCCGCTCGCAATGGAAACACTCCCTTTGCGAGTTTCCACCTCGTCCTTGCTAACTCGGTTGTTGGATTTTTTGCCACGAACTCGTCTGACCGATTTATAAAACCAACATGTGTACCAAATTTGGACCAAATCGGACCAAAAGCGATAAAAATGTAGAACGTGGACACAAAGCCCGGGCATGTAACGGTCCCACGCGACGTATGTGGTACTTTGAATCATTTCTAATTTGTCAACCTCACGCCACAACGCTGATGTCACCGTGAAGTCATAAAAATATTATTGACGATTTCATAACACCTCAATGTCACTGCGTAATAGTTAAGGTCGTTGGAGACGATTAAGTTCGAAGAATGTCCATCCTTACGTTGGGAATGATAAAGGCTTGGTTGTATCCTTAACATAGTAACAACCTAGCTCGGGGGTGTAAGGGGGGTTAACAATTTCAAATATAAAGGTAGGTCATGTAATACACCATTGCAAAGCTTATTAAAAGAGAAACATAATGGCGCAAACTAGAGCTTAATATCTTA
>JAGFPH010000374.1:69491-101261 GCA_018207615.1 Philaenus spumarius
AACCGATTTTTATGCGATTTGCGGCAACCGATGCAGTTTTTTAAGTCCATTGAAAGAATCAACAACACAAATTTTTCAGATGAAAATTTTCGGAGAAATTGAGGAAAAACACTTTTTTTGATTTTCTTTCGTTCACGATATCTCGCGAATGAATTAACCGATTTTTATGCGATTTACGGCAATCGATGCAGTTTTTCGAGTCCATTGAAAGAATAGACAACAAAAATTTTTCTGATGAAAAATGTCGGAGAAATTGAGAAAAAACACTTTTTTTTTATTTTCTTTCGTTCACGATATCTCACGAACGAATTAACCGATTTTGACCGGACTGGTAGCGATCAACGTCGCTTTTCAAGGTTAAAAGCTGATTAGATTTTAGAATTGATCGGTAAAGCCGTTTAAAAGTTATTCCAAAAAAACTGATTTGAAAATTTTTTATTTCTTAGCTTTTTCGAAATTTCTCAGAACCTACCGGTCCGAATTAGTTGAAATTTTCAGGAAATCTAAGTTTGATAGAACTATTTAGAACGCCGTTTGGTAGGATCCAATCGGTTAAGCCGTTCAAAAGTTATAAGCGGGTCACATACTTACATACACACACACACACATACATACAGACAGGGTGACACCCTCTCGGGAGTGGTCAGGGATGATTCCTAGGACCTCAAAACGTCGAGATCTGATGAATACTCGATTTTCGAAAAACGGGGTGAAACCAATAACTTCCCGATTTTAGAAAATTTTCAATTTTCTTAGCGGGAAGTTAAAAAAAATAGTGTGTACTCAAATAAAATCAGATTTACTTTCACAGATAAAATAAGCACATTTACTGACAACACATTTATCAATATGACTTAACAACATTGAAATTTAATTGCATAAATTTAAGTAGTATGTTTAAATAGAATTTTTAGAAATATGTATACTGTAACAATGTTTTTAGCTTTACACTCTCAAAAGAACTATTAATTAAGAAAAAGCTAGTAAAAATTTATTAGTTCGGTTTGAAAAATTACATTCATACAATCATACATAAAAATAACGATTTCTAATCTATCTTAGTCAAAGTTAGCTTCATTATTTACTTAGAAAAACACATTAAATATGAAATGTGCAGAGCAGCTAGCTGCAAACAGAAAAAACTTTCACATCTTGCCAAGACATTTGAACAACGTAAGACAAATATTCACTTAAACGTTCGTTTTCTTTCTTTAACTGACTCAAAATCATTGATTAGTACATCTAAGTCCAATTTTCTTACTTCTTCATGTTCAATCAAGAGTATCGCAAGATTCGTCAAACGATCTTATCCCACTGAAGATCTTGTAGAAATCTTTTTACTTTCAACTTGTAGCCTAGTTGAAACTGTCCGATTTATGAAATTTGGTATGTAGGTGTAGTTCTGGAATATCTCCAGGATTTTTTTGCATTTTTCAAATTTTTTGATTTTTAAGGGGTTTCCCCCCAAAAATGGTCGAGAAAAATCAAAATTTCTCAAAAACGGCTCTAACGATAAAATTTGGCTTATTTGTAGCCCTTAATGTATGTACCCTACTATATGCAAAAACCGCATCTTCCTAAAGATTCTCGTTTAGGTAATAATAATAACTGATTTTTGGCGGTTTTGGGCCATAAAGTGGGTTGTTTTTGTTGCCTAGTTTAAAACTAAGCCAGTGTATATTTTAATTAATCCATCTTTGTTTTTAAGTAATTTTTTCAGTGTTCTTACTATCAAAATCAGGTTCTACCTGGACTGTGCCTTGACGATTAAGCAAAACCGTCGTGGTGGCGCCCCCCTGCTACATCCCTGCCACCCGCTTGCTACACCACTGGTTCTGGAGACCATGATCGGTGCTCATTTACTACTCCCGACATTAGGTCTCGCCATAAGTGTCACTGCAATGGCTCTTCTTTCCTAAGGGAATTTTAAAATGTAATTGTATAATGAGGTTAAATGTTTCACGTGTGAACAAAACACAATTAAAAATGCGTGTAGGTTATATACATTTTTATGTGTGCGTTAACATTCTCTTATAAATAACTACACTATAAAGTTAGGCTGATATAATAAAGCCTTAGTTAACTTTATTGTTATTCAAAAGTCGTTAACGTAGAACGGAAACAAGGTTATAGTTATTTTAATTGATTTTTTACTTGTGCAACTATATGCGTGAATATAATTTGAAATACATCCTACAGATTTACTTTCTGGAGGTTTGATACATTGTGCGCGTACTCCAGAGCGTCACCTGACACCATTTTATCCTCGCGGTCGCGGGTTTGATTGGCGGAATGCGAGTGCAACAGTTTCAACCCGCCCCGGTCGGGACATGCGCCAAGATATTTTGTTACTTTGTGTCGAGCGATAGGTCGTTGCCTCGCCTCTCCGCGTCTGTGCCGTGCACGTAGGGATGTTGCGATATTATCTATATTTATGTTTCGATATTTCCGATATTATATCGATTTTAGTTAATATCGGAAGAATAATGTCAATATCGGATTTCGATATTTTTTGTCTATACTGTAGTAATTACGTTCTTTTGTACAACAGAATTGCAACTCTTAAAAATAAAAAGTAAACATGTGCGGTCGTGGGACCCCCGTCAGGAACGAAGTTTATCACGCCTTTTCTTCAATAATTCTTTTTCCAGCCATAACGACAACATACACATATAATTTTATCTTTCAATTGCCGTTTATTATTACATTGTTTTTTATACAAATATTTTCTGTTCTCATACGTTTAATGTTATTATAATAAAGGTGTAGATTTAATTATAAGATCAAAGCTAAGATGGTAAACACAGCTGTTAAATGTTCATTTATTGTAAATACATTCAACAAACGTAAAATGTATATTTGTTCATCAGTCAAGGCCGAACCTAAAATTATTGTGTGACGTTTAATTTATTTTTCCTGTCTTAATGGCAACATACATACAATAATTTTAGGTTATGTCGTCATTAAGGCAGGTAAAATAAATTAAATATACACACAATAGTTTTAGGTTAGACCTAGACTGATGAACGAACATTTTATGTTTATTGAATGTATTTCAACGCTTGACGATAATATCTGAACTACGCCGTACGGAACCGATCATCTCTAATTTAAATTCATAAACCAAAACACATGTTTCTTTAATGTATTTACATTCATTGCCTTAGCAACCAATTTGATTAAGCTTTTTTGTTAAACGTATTTTCTATTTGTAATTGCCATAGCAACCAATTTGATAACGCTTTTTCGTTACTCGTATTTTATATTTGTCATTGCCATAGCAACCAATTAATAACACTTTTTTTGTTACGCATTACATTTTCTATTTGTTAACTCCTACCGCAACCCGCGTTAAGGAACTTCGTTCGAAATACACAAGGTACTTACTTAACCTATACAATCACAGAATGTTTTTTAGTTTCTAAACGTACCTATGTTTGTATTTAACCTACCTTAATATGAACTTAAAACACGCCTGATCATAGAGTAACCTACCGTCTGCAATATAAAGTAACTAATAGTCCTGAACATAGACTTACCTCCCGCTAGTAGCCTATTTGAGTTTATCGTCTAGTTTCAGAATATAAGCATAAGCAAAATTAAACATAACCTCTGGTCATACGTAAGTAAACAATTACCATATTATTATTAAATATCCATAACTTAAAGTAAGTAAGAATTGGAATTGGTCAAAAGTGACAAGGATAGTTCCATCTCTTTCTATCAAACGCATACTCGCTGTTTCTGCTTCATTATCTTTTGCTATCCGCCGTTGCGTCATGTTAGACTTTTCACCGTTGGCACATTTACAAATAACAAACAATCTCATTGATGGTGTCTTCTTGTTTAACTATAGATTGTTATTAAATAATAATAAGTATATAAATAAATAACTAATGAGCTTGACTTGTGAGAAAGTAACTAGATAAAATAAAACCTGAATACAAAATCTCACAACAAATACGTTTACTAACTTCAAACGCGTTTCAACGACAATGATGCCATCCTCAGTAATGCAAGGGCTACAGTAATCAAACTATAACTGTAACTTAAAAAAATATAATGTCGATATCATTTGATATTGCCGATATCGATATTTTCTTTTGATAATATCGTGACTCCGATATTAGAGCATGATATTGATATCAATATCGAATATTGGAAACTCCCCCCCAACACCCATCGCCCCCTAGAGCACTCCAGGTTGATTTCTCATGGTCAGAAATGAGATCAGCACCCCCCAAAAACCCCCGAGTGCCGATTTTCGCGGCTTTTCATTCAATTTTAGAGGTTTCAACAAAATTATGCACTTTATGCACCCGCGATGCATTTCCACTCTCTCCCGAAACCGGTCATATGTAGACTTTTCTCCTGGTATTTTTTTTAACACGATGCAGAAAACAGCACTCAAATCGGAGCTGTAGGCAAACATTTATTTATTCGGGTCGAAATCGTACTAGTTTGCCTGCTCTAGAGATTCCCTTCAAATATCCAACACAGGAAACGAAATTTCTCCAATACAACACTGAATATGTTTAACCTTTTAATGTTGAAGTGGAGCTGGGGAAACATTAATTTTTCCATATTTTGACTATTGCTATATTGTTATCAATGTCATGACTGTATTACAGCGTGTTCAAAACTACTGTTTACGGTTCATTTTTGTCATAGAACTTGACGATCATAGGCCTACTTACAATAATTAGATCTCGCAGCTGAACCGCTGACGTGAATTTAGCGAATTTGCAAAATTAAGTTTATATGTTTTAGGGTGCCAACCAACTATTTGGGAAATTGGTCTACTCACGAAGGTGCTGAATAGCTTGCGAGTACAAAATATATTAGTAGAATTTGTTTGCAAATCAGCCTTCAGAGCGAATTTCCACAGTAAAGATGAGCTATTGCAGGGATCCTTATGGCGAGACCTGGTCAATGAGCACCGAACATGGTCCCCAGAACACGTCTTGGGGTGTCATTAACTATGTTGTATAAGTTATGTATATATGTGTTCGCACTCTAACGGCCGCATTTCACTCCCGATTACGTTGGTCTAAGTCACTCGGACGAGTTCGTTAGCAAAACGATTCAAGAAGAACGGGTAGAACGTTTATTGAGAGGAAGTAATAATTAGTTGCCTTACTTCGTACTAAAATTCAACTTTTTGGGGTTTATCTAAAAATGTAGATTATTCCGTACATTTTGGGTTTTTACACGACTTATAGCTCGGCTGGTACCTCAAAAATCGATCAAAACTTAAAGTAACATAAAATAATGCGTTCAAATCCACGTGGGGTGGGTTACCGAGGGGCAGCTTCAGATCCGACTGTCCGCTGCGAGCAAAGCGAAGCAGCCCATAATCCGAGGCCGTAAGGTCGAGGTTCATACTCGCAAAGCAAGTTTTCCGCTTCGTGCGAAACGAAGAACCACGTGAGCCGTGGTTCTACTAATTCTACTAATATTTTCGTTCCCTAGGCAGCTATTCAGCGCCTTCGTGAGTAGACCAATTTCCCAAATAGTTGGTTGAAAACCTAAAACATACTATAAACGCCATTTTGGACATTCGCTCAACTCACGTCAGCTGTTCAACTCACGAATTATTAGCGAATTTCCATAGGAAAAATGAGCTATTGCAGTGGCCCTTATGGTGAGACCCAAGGTCGGGAGTAGCAAATGAGCTCCGGTCATGCTCCCCAGAACACGTTTTGAGGTGTCATTAAAATTCATATACAGTATATGTATATATGTGTTCGCACTCTAGCGGCTGCATTTTAAGTCCGATTTGGTCCAAATTTGGTATACGCGTTCGTTGTCTACGTAGCTCGGACGAGTACGTTACCCAAAAAAATTCAACAACCGGAAGTACGTTTTTTGACCGGAAGTAACAATTTTTTGAGATTTTTACTACGAGAATGAAATTTTTTACAGGTTTTTCTTAAAATATAAATGTAGGTTGTTATTCAGCACATTTTGTTTTTTTACGCGACCTTATAGCTCGCTTGGTTTCCCCAAAATCGACCAAAACGTAAAATACCATAAGAGTACCCGGTTCGAAGCCAAGTGGTGCAAACTCGCGAGGCTACTAGGCGCAAACAAATTCTACTAATATATTGCGTACACAGAGACAGCTTTTCAACGGCTTCGTGAGTAGACCATTTTCCAAAATTGTTGGTTGAAACCCTAAAACATAGGCATATAAACTTAATTTTGGAAATTTGCTCAACTCACGTCAGCGGTCCAGCTGCGTGGTCGAATTATTTATTTTTGTATTAAGCTATTCGAGATTAAGTGGAAAGAGGACCCAATGGTCCTAACTTCACGTAAAAAATAAATGCTACTATTATTATTTAAAACTATAAGATGCTTGTTGAACTGTGATACTTTTATAATATATCAACTACTCTAACTATTGTAACCGTCCATATTTTACAGGATAGTCTCACAGTTTGAGTAGGTATAAACACTGATAGGTTGCATAGATATTTATCAGTTACTAAAGATGTTAACGATTTCTCAGAACTGCTGCTTTTTTACGGATATCTGAATTTAACAAGTTTATCTATCAGTGAACAGCTGATTAAAACAAAGGCCTATAAGATTAAAAGTTTCTTTTCAGCTGAGGTAGTGTCGGTAGTTCACTGATAGTGGTCGACTGTCCCCTTGACTAGGTCCGAATCTCGGCTAGAGATAATATAGTGTAGGAGGGAAGGTGGACGGAAGAGAAGGAAACGGTGGTTGGCTTCCTTCCGAGCTGACGGGATATGACTATGTTCCAGATTGTTGTGTTTTGTATAGTTTTACTGCAGTTAAGCACTTTTTCTAAACAGACGATAATTGAATGGTTAAGTGTCGAAACCACACCCTGTTGCATGTCACTAAAAAGGATAAATTGTTTAAAATTATAATCATGAAAATCTTTAAAGATATATTAATTTTGAATTTTAAAAACTCAATAATTGTGTTGTTTAGGTTAGGCCTCTTGTGCACTGAACTGTTCATTGCAAACATTGGGAACAAATAAAATAAAAAGTAATACTAAATATAAAACAACTTAACATTTATTTGCTTGTAACACAACCCTTAGCAACAAATAATAAGTTATAAGTGAAAACTAACACTAATTTGTCTTTGGTGAAATTCGTTAGTAATCTATCTATCGGTATAACTAACTAGTCCAACTTCAAACCTTGTCCGAGTCTTGGGTAAATCGTCATAACACGTTTGTAGAATACTTAGAGCATAGTGCAGTTATTTTCTTACTGACTAAAGTTTTCCCCTAATTTAAAAAATAACTGTTTGTCCCCTTTTCTTAGATAATAGAAGTTAGCTTTCCATTTTGAAATAATATTAAATTCATCCATTCTGTAGTCTATTTTCATATTTTAATCGTAAGTCAATTTTTAGTGTTGTAGTACTTTTATGCAATAGCACTCGCTGTTTGGATGCGCAGGGTGGAAAAAGTTTGAAGCTAGGTGAGTTCGCTGGGAATTTGGAGTAACCTTACCTTTGAGAGCGTGGCGTTTATTTTATAATATAAAAGTTTAACCGAATATTAAACTTCAGTCTGCTTCGGCCGGTCACTCAAAATGGATGTTGCCCGAAGAGTTTATGTGCATGTTGATGGAAATGTTGCGTGACCTATTTACATGCATCAGCTTGCAGCGCTATAAGTTGAAGAGTTTGCTAGTTGAGATGCACTGAACACTGGAAGGTGCTGGTGTGGAAGGGATCAGACGCATGCGCAGTAGCTGATGTACGCTTGTGAAAATATCAAAACGATCCGATGTTTGTCAGCATGCTGATATCAGCTTGCACACGACATTTATACCCTACACGAGCAGCTTGCAGCGCAGCAAACTGCTGCGTGCAATATCCCCTGAATACGAAGTAGATTTCTTACGTTTAGTCATATAATGTATAATTCATAAAAAAAACATGAAGTACTTACCTGGCAACTCATAACTTGCCCACTGTATCAAATAAAGTGAAAGACCGTTGAAAAGTATGTGAGCGTAACCCAAAATTAATCGAATAACACCCGCCGGATGTCTACAACTTGTATTCTTCCACTAAAACTACTCACAGAGCGAACCCTTATTTTGTGAAATATCAGGAGTGATTTCATCGCATTTAGAAGTTTTTCATTAATTGTTGAGGTTCGAACTCGATTGAAGTGATTTTTAAATTTGTATCTTTTATTAACGTAAATAACGGGGGAAAATATTTTCTACTCTCGCCAACTGTATTGAACCCTTTTATACGTTTTAAATACATTGCTAGATGTTAACTTGAATTTGGAAGTGAAGAAAATAAATCCAACGCGGCGTTCCAGAGTTCCAATATCAGAATCTAGCAAGAACTGATCTCTGCGTTTGGACTGCGCGAGCTTACGCTAGCCACGATCTCTAAAGTTGCTACAACTATTGTTTAATGCAAGTTGGCCAGTCAGATTATCTGCGAGCATAAGCTCGCAATGCTCTCTTATTGTCTAAGGTTACCTCTAAAGCTTGTGCCATGAACTTAATCAGTTCAATTGAAAAAATATCAGTTATGTTTCTTACCTAGTACCTTGTAGATTGGTAAAGGTTATAGCACTTGTACGGTTTACTGCATTTATTAAACCAATAAACTGAATAGCTCGCATATACGACATTGAAAACAATTGAATATCTGGTGTGATCAGGGTGGTGGTTAAGTTGGTAGAGCGTGAAAGATCCTAGGTTCGAAACCCGATCCTATATTTTTTCACTTGTAATTTAATTAAATTAACCCATGCTGAGGAAGTGTGTAAGCAGAAAAATTATTACAAATTAGTATTATTGTTTGATTTTGATTTTAAGTATGTATTAACGTAAAAGTTTTCTCAGGACCATTTGGAACCACTTTTCTCTTGTATTAAATCCAACAATAAACCAAATGTTATAAGACAAGGGGGTAATGCAACATTATAACCCCTTAACATTATATGTTAAATTTTATGGGCATTGTAAAGGTTATATTACAAGGCTTAGATTTTGCCTACAGGTGGGGAAAGTGCTCTGAGCATCCGGACCGATTCCATGGACACAGCGCCATATCCAGTTATTTTTAAAATCTATGGTTCCTGCTAGCTTTCCCTCTCCATCAGCGTTGTACTTCTACCTTTCTTAACTCATCCTGCTCTTGTGTTTTCCAACCCTGACGCATCAGTTAAATGCCATCACATTCTAATACTACAGTAAGTCTGAATAAAGTTTGTATAGTCTAATTTAAACGGGGAAGGTATTTGTAAGAATATGATATTGATATAGTCGTCAAAGCACCGTCTTGTTGGCAGCAGTGTCGAATCAGTTGTAATCCTGATCGTAATCAGCCGACATACACGCCGGTATGGACGGACATGAAGCACCCGGACATGTGACTTGATGTAGGTAACACACTTTGTTGGGCGGACATTCATGCAGACTGCACGGGTTGCTGGCCACCACACAGCTTTCAGAGACTGAAACACAAGGCTACAAGTTAGACTCAACACACACAGGCGGTCCTAACCATTAACAGTGTGGACACGTACGTTTGTGTACGGCCAGACCGTTTGATGGATCAAGACTAAATTCAGCATATTGGGTAATTAGAACAAGAGGGGACAATGTCAACAGAATGTAACGGATTAATTAGGTTGTTATACTTACAATCTACACACTTCTCTTTATCGCAGCAGCCGCCGCAGCATTCTTCGTTTTTAATGCACTGAAACATAAAAAGCAAAAATGTGTTTAAGGCTCGGCAGGAGTGAAATAATATTTCTGAGTTGACTACAGCACTCCAAGTGGCAGAGCTCTAAACTACTAGCTTCGGGCTTGAGTAGCGCTTCATTCTTCCGCTTGCAAATATAGGGCAGTTTCATAAAAGCGTGTCACCCAAAAGCAAATATTAAGTTGCAGTTAGCTTATTTACAGGATATATTTAAAAATCTATACATTTTTTGAAACGCAACTCTCTCACACATATTCAAAACAAACGGATATATTATTTTTTCCAGTATTCCTCCGCGTCGAAGTTAATGTGATAACCACCAGAATGCAGAGTAAACACTCGAGCTGGAACAGAAATTCGGCGCGGACATGCTTCCACGATAAAGCAGATACTTTCGCTATGAATAATCAAAATTTGTTGAAATCACTTTTACTTAAAAGGTACTTAAATTTTTGCTTGTTTTTGCGTTTAGTTTGTTAATCTAAACTGAACAAGCTGTTTGTTGTGAAGAATAATAAACTGATTCTAAATCTAAATAAATCTGATCTAAATAAATAAATATATTCTTCACAACTAAGTTTTTTTTAAATTAGTAAAAGCAAACAAAAATCTTACTGTATTGTAAGTAAAACATTGGTGGTACTTATTATATTGTTTCCTTTAGTTTGTTTGAAATGTTGACTGTTGATTATTTAAATATTAATGGTGAAATTACAACAACACCGCTATTTGAATTATCGGGGTTGGTCGTGACTATTTTGATCTATGTCTTACATTAGCTGTATTCTCAATCGCCATTTTCATGAAAATATTTTAAGTAGTCTATTAATTATCAGGCATATGCTTTAGTAACTCATCGAAAGAGTAATGGACATCCGATAGTACCCGAAAAACTTGTCATCAAGATTTGCAGTATTTCCATAAAAGTTTTGAAATCGCTCGCTTGCATTCCCTTCTTCAATAAAAGGGAAAATCCAATGCCGAGTATACTATGGCCTTCCAGCACACACATAAATTTGACTTTAGACAACATGAACACAGTATGGAGTCCTGAACTGAATAATATTATAGGTAGTGGAGTCAGAGGCAGTGCCCCATGCGGTTTTGGCAGGACCATGTGTCCGCAACAACGTGATCCCGAGAGTTCAATTGTCGGGACCCGAGCAATAGGACCGTGTGGGCCCAGCCTTACCTTGCATAGCAAATATTGGAGGGACTTACATGTTGTGTAGTTTTGATGCAGACTTTGTCTTTAGGCGCAGCCAGTACTTGGACCACAACAACAGCACTCATCAGAACAGTAAACACGCCGGTAACCATGATGAGGATCTGAAAATATAAACATAGAAATAGAGTTACGGTATTGGCTAGTAATAATAAGAGAGCATAGCTAGACATCAAGTGATTTACGTCAAGTTTTGATTATAGAAATTAAATTAGGCAACTTTATGAGGGTTATTGTGAGAGGACGTAGCTCCTGGAAATATTCATATGCATTAAAACCCCCCACACACAAGCTCGATAGAATAAACTTGACCTGACGAAGAACCCGACAAGTTGGGTGTTGTCAACGCACAGTCGAACATCTGATCGAGCAAGTTGGGTATATCAGTTGAATAATGGATTTTGAGTCAGCCGTATCTGTTTGTGCTGGTGTTTTATGTTTGAGAAATAAAAAGATGAAGAAAGGTCGACGCTTGTGGTCTAAATAATGTTTTTTACCGAAGGAAGTTTAGCGACATTAATCTACTGACTGAGCTTGCCGTCAGTGAGCCTGAAGACTTCAGAAACTATCTGAGGATGAGCGAGAAATGTTTTGAGGATTTACTTGAACGCGTTTCCAAGCATATTGAAAAAATACATACGCAATTGGGACAGTCAACTGCTAAGGAACGCCTTGTTGCCACTCTTCAGTTTCTATCCAGCGGGAGAAGCTACGAGAACCTGAAGTCTGACGCTCGTCTCGAGCATGTTGGGATGGAGTCCACACAATATCGAACATGTTCGACGAGCCGCTCGATCCCAACTTGTTCGATAGTTTGTGGGGACTTTAATAAGAGTTTGCTTCAAGAACAGCTCCTTCTGTTGTCAGTTAGTAGAAACTACTCAATTTGTCTTCCCAAATCTGTCAGAAAAATTTAGTTGCTTTTCCAGTCTACTAGATGTTTGGTCAATGTTTCAAACTTGCAATACAATTTTCAAATATCTTTCCATTTAAAATTTAAATCTAAGAAAAAATACAAAATAATATAAACATGATTGTCTATAGTCTATTTTTTTAGATTTCAATTTTAAATGTGAAAAGATAAAAATAATGATCAAATTTCGAATTCTTTACTGAACCAAAACAGGTTTCTTGAAATTCTTCAATAAAGTTATTATTAATCTAATTTGCTTTAATCTAATCTAGTTTAACAACATAATTTTAGGTTAGGCCTATACTGACCCAACGCACGTTTCTTTAATGCATTTACATTCATTACCACAGCAGCCAAGTTAGCGAATTTAGACATTTAAAAAATTAGAAAACACTACGTCCTTTTAGAGGTGCCACCAAGTACTCTATATCAAAGCCCACTAAAGAATACCGTTGAGGGACGGGCTTGTGTTCACCGAGACCTTGAACGCTCCAATCGCCGTAGTGCGACGTTGTCATGTTCTTCCCAGGCTTCTAACTGACTGCGGCTGACTCAACACATTTATAATTCTTTAAACTGGGCGATCAAGCCTCGAGAGGTAAATACCAGGAGTGTTCGAGGCTAGTAGATATGGCAACGCTGCGCGCCCATCCTATTGGCCGCCTCGCAACTGTATTCTTTAGTGGGCTTTGATATAATTTAACACAACTTACAAAATTAGGCAGTGCAATGTCCGTTTCATCGGTAGCGTGACGTGACTAAATGCATGCAGCCATTGAGTTTAAGCCTTTGAATTTACCACTGCCTATTTTATACTGTCGATTTCTTCTTCTTTTACTATCAGCTGTTACATTAAACTAGTGGTTTATATTAGTACGTGTGTTAAACAATGAAGAAGAAGAAATCATCGACGAAATCAAAAGCGTCTTACTCAAAACCGCGTATCGCGGGTTCGTATATTGTACCTCATCCAAAAAGTGCTCTGTGCGCCTAAAGAAGTTTTATTTTCAAAAGTACGTCATTTAACCAAAATCTGTGTAACACAGTATAAATGACCGTAATCAGTTTGCAAGTGTTTCGAGAAATAACACAAAATCCGTTAGAAACATATATCAATATCATATAAATATTTTTTTATGATTTTCTGAAAAACGTATGTGTCACGTCGTCGAAAATTTTATGGGACCACCTCGGGATCTACCTTAGTAGAATACAGTTTAAATGATCCAAATCGGTTAAGCCGTTTCCGAGAAATCGGTGAACATAAAGGATTTTAAAAAAACATACGCGTCTAATATAGAACCTCCTATTTTCTTTGAAGTAGATTAAAAAGCAAAGTAAATCGGCTATGCAAGATGAACGCATTACCAACTGAATTACTTGTGACTCAACACATGAAGGCTATTCATTTTTAATTGAATACTTCTCTATGAATCACACTCTCCATTGGCTGTGTCCAGAACTTGGAAAACTTCCAGAGTTTAATCATTGTCATTAAAAGAAACACCAGCAATATAAAACTATTAACTTAAACAGTATTGCCACAGTTGGGTTTTCCACTTTGGTTGCCATCCATTGAAGATGGTTTAGGGGAAATGTTAATGAAAACATACAATATTTAGTAATGCTTTATAAATTTATTTGATTCTGGAGGACCACGGTTTACGGGATTTATATAAGGCAAGATAACGTGGACTATCTCCGAAACCACGTGCGTACTGACGTGAAATTTGGTTTTATAGTCTAGATGAAGTCAGGGCCGCTTTTCCGAATAGGCACGCTGGGCACGTGCCTAGGGGAGCAAAGGATTTGGGGTGCCAAATTTTGAATACGAAAAAAATAAAGAAGGTGGAAAATGATGCCGTAAGGTAACTGATAATTTATGAAGAAGAATGTTTAGGCCATGAAACTCCTTACGGCTGCCGGTTGCCAGGCCGGGACACGGCAGGTCCAAAGGTGGTGGATAATGGTAAGACTCTCTGACTCTCCAACAAAATCAAAAGAATAGTAATGATAAGAGCCAACGGAAAGAAAGAGATTTAAGGGAAATTCCCTCCCGAACCAAAACTGGCAAATCAAGAACTCAAAAAGAAATGCTCTGCTGGGTTTTTTGGACCCCCTATTATTTGATTAGTATTCCATACCTCCCAGTCCCCCCCCACCACCCCCCCCCCCCCCCCGTATAAATCAGGTATGAGGGGCGCAATTGTTTGAAGTGCCTAGGGCGCTAGTGAGGTTAAAAACGGCCCTGGATGAGGTTCGAAACTTGAAATGCTTATTAACGAACAAAAAAAAAACAAATTGTGTAAATCAGTCTTTCAAAAAATCTTCGTTATCACGCCTTTTATCTCCTTTTGTCATGTATTGATAACAGATTAAATAGGTGCTCCTGCTCAAGCATACAAAATGTTAAATACCTGGGGACTATGGGGCTCCACTCCTGTTCGCTTCGCTCACCAATCCCGGTTGCGACCCATGGTGAAGCCGATGCAAAGAGATTATTATATACTCTAATAGTTTCAAAGAAGAATGAACGATGAACAATATAGGCCTACATAGCTAATGTAAGTCAGAGATCGAACTATATACGACCATTCCTAATAGCCTAATTCGAATAGCGGCATGCTTTGTAATTTCACCAATATTATTTAAATAATCAACATTTCAAACAAATTTATACATTACCAAATAAAGGAAAATATAATATGTAACGCCCGATGTTTGACTTACAATGCAGTAAGCCTTTTGATTGCTTTGACCTAATAGATTCTAAATTAATTTGCCAAATTGGTTGCAAATTGTTTTGGTTCACTGAAAGCATAACCTAAAATTATGTTAAGTTTTTATCCAAATCAGCTGTTTTATTTATAATATGCAACGACAAATGTTCGAATTAAGTTATAAAACAGTTCACATTTTTCGTAGATTTTTTATCGTGTTTGCTTTTTGTTTGTTAATTTAACCTAAAAAATCTGTTGTTTGTAAAGAATAGTAAACTGATTCTAAATTTTCTAAGTTGGTTGTTATGGTAATGAAACTAAACAAACATGTGTTGCTAAGCTCTTGATCCGAACAGCTGTTTAGTCTGATATAGGGCTGGGAGTGAACCCCCGAATTGTCACTATTTTTACGCTTTAAAATGAAATGAAAATATGATCCCGTAAGAATAGGTTAGCCTACAATACGGTTTAATGTGTTGGGGAGGTATTTATAAAGTCTCTATTAAACAAATAGTAATAATCCCGGAACACATTATTCGGGGATTTCAAAATGTAAAAAATGTATTCTTAGTTACAGCTTTTTAGGTTAATGAGTAGGCCTATACTAACGTTGAGACAATTAAATGTTTATAAAGTATTGATACAGTTTCTTAATGACAGTGGAGAAATTAATGATTGTACAGCTACAGCCTTCGTTTTAACTTAAATCCCCCTATTTCGACCCAATAGAATTCAGTAAAACTATTTTAAAATCTCAAAAATGCCCGCAAAAGGGGGGGTGTCGTTTTTGGAAAATTTTAAAATGTAAAGGTAGGTCGAGTGATGCCTCATTTTAAAGGTCTCTGTTCACTGATCATTTTGGGAAAGAAATTTTTACTTATCTTACTGCTTATGTACAGAGTGTTCCAAAACGTCAAAAAAGTAGTGTTTCACAGTTAGTTTTATGGTTACCACATAACATAGACTACATAAACCAAATTTGTATCCTAGATTCATGAGATGATACCATTTCCAAAAATGTGCTTAAGTTGCCCCTTATTCAACCAATTTAAAATTTTAAAAATACATACAATTTTGGAAAAAATACAGATTAAAATTCAAAAACTCCAAATAGTATCGTTAGTCATGAAGCACATCTTTGAAAAGGTCTTTCAAAAACTAAAAATTTTTGTATTTAAAAGTTTGACTTTATCTCTAACCGTTTCGAAATGGCGCCTGGGAAACTTATTTTCCAACGCTCTTTATCGCCTATTACTCAATGACATTTGCCATTTTTTGGTTGGATGGTAGGGGTGTGTTGACACTAGTATACTTAATTGTCAAATCATACTTTTTTTATAACATATATATATATTTTTAATTTAGTACTACTGGCCAACTATCTACTTTTTACGTTCCATTTTGAAACTACACATAGTATCATTACCTTTTCTTACTTTATCATTGCTATGTTTCTCAAATAAGTAGGCTACATATATTGAGCTTAAAAAAATATTATTTCGATTACTTTCTTACCTGAGCGACAATCCCAGTTTTTCTGCAGGGCTTTTCACTTTATTACATGCCTGTACCATTGAACCGCTTTCAATGCACGATAAAATGTAATTAAGCTGGCATGTGTTCAAACGGAAAACTTTCTAAACATTTACTCATCATTAAGAAGATGTCTCTGAATTAGAATATTCTGAAATCCCTCTTCGCGCCGTACAAGGTACAATAGATTAGGCTTGGGTTTTCGAAGCTGGGCCAGTAATAATAACTCGTCTTCCTCCTCTTCCTCAAGTGGAAGATACGCAGCCGAAAATGATCCATCTGCCATGACGTGCACAATGGAACTGCACTTGTCACGCCATATGAATTTAACTAAGCGACTCGGAGATCACGTGGCTCTGATCGCGTGGCTGGAAAATCCCTTCTTAGGGAACGCCTAGATTCCAAATTTCTGTACGCGCTGCGGTTCCAAAGATTTTGTGATACGTGAATCAGTGAGTCGGAGTTCGCAAATTTGTTACAGGTTTTCTTTTTCGCAATGCAATCTCGTTCGTAACGAACTTTTAAATTAAAGTGAAAACGGATCAAAGAGACGGTCTGCCTCGAAATAAAACCTATTCACTTATTTTTTCCAACTTTTAGATGATTTTAATAGGTTATTTGCTTTCAAGCCTGGGACTTCTGCGTGAGAAATTTCCTTATTCTCGCTTTCCTTATTGTTATGAAATATTGTAGAAAAAACTGCTGTTTAACAATGCGCAATTATTCTATTGTCAAATATAAAGAATACGCTCAAGGCCGAGTAGAAAACCTTCAACTGCGCTCGACACAAATCTTCGACTAAAAGAAAAACACTCTTGACTTATTTGAAACTATAAAAAAAAGCGTAAGCAGCGCTGCCGCATTACTATAGCGTAATTTTCTTATCCTGGAATAACTAGTTTTAAATACTGGGAGTTTCCTATAAACTTTGTTCCTTGTTCCGGGAACTGTACTAAAAATACCTTTGCACAGGATTATAGTTAATTTAATTGCCTTTCGAATGATATAACTCACAAATTGTACTCGGGCTTATATACGCCTCAAATCCCTACCGAAAAACAATTAAACTGTATAACTCCGCCACAGTTAAATTAAATTAACAACACAAATTAATTTAAAATAAATTAATAACTTACATAAATTAATGACTTTTGGGTATCGTCTCCAAATGGTCTGAAACGTATAGAAAAGAAGTTCTACTCTCCTCCAACCAACCGTTTTCAAGTTGGGCCGAGTGTATAGCTCTTATTCACCTTTCAATTTTAATTAAGTAATGAAAGGTAAGTTTGATTACCTTTCAAATAAAAGTAATTTCAATAAATTTGTACAATTTATGAATAAAAAATCTGCTTTATTGTGGAAGCATGTACGCGCCGAATTTGTGTTCCAACTCGAGCGTTTAGCCTGCACTCTGGTGGTTATCACAACAACTGGTTGCTCGTGGAGGAATACTAGAAAAATATAATATCCGTTAATTTCGAATGGGTAAGAGAAAGGTGTGTTTAATAACTCTTTCTCACATACATTGTCACGAATGCGCAATTCAGTTCGTTTACAATCAGGGTTACGTCTGAAACCCTCTAGTTTCTGCCTTTATGAAGCTGCCCTATATTTGCTAGCGGAAGAATGAAACGCACACAGACTCCATGCCACTTGGAGAGCTGCTGCCAAGTCAGAAATATTTGTTCACTCCTGCCGAGCCTAATTGTAATGCATTGATTACAAATTATTTAAATTATCCCCCGGTGCATTGACGTTCGTTGCACGTCATAATACGGTGAAGAGTTGACGATTCCATGAACATTTTTGGAAACTATCACGGCTTAGTAAAGATGTTTTTGCTCAGTAATACTACTTAAAAATATTGGTAGAGTGTTCTGAAACAACCTGCACATATATATTTTATACAAAATAACCCTTAAACGTATCACTCAAAGACCACAACTCATACCTAGATTTTTGCGGTAAGACGGCAGAAGTAAAACAAACAGTGGTTGACCCGCTTTAAAGCTGGAAGGATATGTCTAGTTATATGTTCTTCGGTTGATTATTTTGAAACGTTTTGCTACGATATTTAACCAAAAACCCAAATATGACTTGCATAGTTCGTCTTAGTACAGTTAGAATAGAAAAGCAATGACGTACGGTGTTCGTCATGCGCTGAAGAGTTAACGATTTCATGAAAATTCTTGGAAATTATCTCGACGTTAGTCGAGTACAACCGCTATTAGCTATATACATTTAAGGAGTTTATTTGTACCTTATGTACTCAAGTTTTGAGGTTATGTTTCCCAGTGAATGTGTGAGAGAAAACTGTGTTTTTTAACACATATTCACATACATTGTCATACATTCGCAATTCAGTTCATTTGCATTCAGGGTCTACAACGTCTAGTTTCCGTCTTTATGAGGCTGCCCTATATTTACTAGCGGAAGAATGTAACGCACACAAACTCAGTACAAGTAGTGCATAGTTCTGTCACATGAGGCGCTGTGGTCAACTCAAAAATATTTTTTCACTCCTGCGGGGCCTTAAAACCTCCATTTCCCAGCAGCTATCCATTAAATTTATTCATACACTGAAGCAGGTGGTTACGAGTAAGTGGCTCACTCTTGTATTCACACCACTCATAGTACCTACACACCTAAACTGACTACATTAAATCGGGTTCAAGGTGAACGACTTTGTATTGTTTTGATGGACTCTACTACGTACTATAGTGGGACTTTAACACTGACCTTGATACGCTCCGTAGTTTACTAATATAAACAGGGTACCTACCAACAGAAAACTTATAAAAATAAGTGTAATAATGTTTCTATAAAAGGATGTGTGTGTTTGCTTTTTTAAGAGAAAACTTCTTTATTCGAACCGAGCACTTTGGATGAAGTAAAATAAACTCGCGATACGCGTCTTAAAGTAAGACGCTTTAGATTTCGTCGATGATTTCTTCTTCTTCATTGTTTTACACACGTATTAATATAAACCAGAAGTTTAATGTAACAGCTGATCGTAAAAGAAAAATAGGCAAAATCACATATATTATTTCTCAAGGCCATTTTTTGTCAGTACGCCATAACTTCCTTAATACATCATCAAATTACATGAATGAGGCATCATTTTAAAGCTTTCCTTAAGCGCTACACCGGAAAAATATACAAAATACAATTATAAGAAAAAATAAAAAAAAGAGAGCTGCCGTTACGCCACTACATTGCTATTTTTAATTAATTGCAAGCGTGTTTATAAACAGCATTGTGGATACACCTATTTGTTATTGTTTACCTTCTGCAAGTTGGTAAGTTGTTTAAAAATATATAATAACAATAACAAAATTATTTCTCTTTAACATGGATTTAAATTAATAAAACACTGTTAGTAAGTTATAATGCGAATGCTTCGCACGGGTCAACTAGTTTAGTTTAAAACACACCATATCGGTCAGTGCGCACTCTTCAACGGACGGTCGCGACCGTGTTTATAACTTTGTTTGAGTTTTGTAAGCGTGTAAATATGTATATGTGTAAACTTGTTTTGTTGTGTATTGTTACATGTGGACTGTATCCACCATTATTTTAAATATTAACGCGTTTCATATAGAATGATTCCTATTAAAAAATAAAATCTTATATGTGATCTGATGATGGTCTCTCGCAGCCCGAAACTGCAATAATAATTAAAACTAACAGTGGGGTAGGCAATCATTATTGACCGAGCGAAGCGAGGTCTCCGTTTTAGCTTTTACCGTTTGGCATTTCGTCTATGTGGCCGTCTGTTTGTCTGTCTATCTATCTGTCTCACGATTACGGCCAAACGCCTTGATCGATTGTGATGATTTTTTGCATGAATGTTCCTTATTCATAGGCCGAGCGATGTATATATACGGGTTTTTCCATTTTTCATTTTTAAACCCTTAAATTAAATAAAAATGGCGGCCGCACCGTTTCTATCAGTGTAAGCTTTTCCCAAAGCCAGTTTGTGACTTAACCGTAAGTCGAATTTCAAAACTAATAAAAAAATTTTTAACAAAATTGTATTCTTTATTTTTTCCCGTAAACGGTAAGCTCACAAAATGGCCGTAAATTTCAAATTTGTTAAAAATCGTCCAATTTTTTTTATTTTAACCATGTTTTTATACGTTTATTCTAAACCAATTTAAAATTGTTCCATAGCTATTTTGTAGACAAAGGTTCAAAGAATTCAAAGGTTCATATAGGCCTATGCCAGTAAAAAAAATTATTGAAGTAAAATTAACAAAGTTATTAGCTTAAGAAACAAGCATGATCAGTAACGAAAAGAAAAAGTTCAACTTTAGGCCTACATAAAAAGTAGTTAAGATTTTTTGTAATTTTTTCATAAATGTAAAACAGTTTCGTAATTTAGTTCTAAATAGAACTGTATAAACATATTTATCAAATACAAATTTCTTATTTTGAAAATACCAGTTTTTATGTTCCTACTAGAAGACTGGTAATAAAACTAGGCCTATTTTGAATAGTAATTTAGGAATACTATATCCTTTGCTCAAAAATCACATATTATTACATGAAAGTGTAGAGAATAAATCAAAAAATTGAACTGTATACTTGTAAATTATTATTCCATTAAAGTATTTGACTTAGTTTTACTTGAATTACAAAATGAGATGAAAAAAATGAAACCTCACTGCTATAAAGGACATACAAGAAATTACCGTTGGAAAGCGTGGGAAGTGTTTGTACATGGGTTGAGATCACTATCACGACGCTTTAACATCGTTTGTTTTCGTTATTTCTAATATTGGAATATGATATGGAACTGTAAATACATTGTTAAGTTTTAGTTATTTAAGTAGTAAGTAAATATTTAATTCTATGTTTTCCCTCAATAACGTGATATTTTTAGTTACCTTACTCATTATTAATCTAAATAAAACACAATGCCCCCTAAAAAAATCTTTAACAGTTAAAGCTCAAGAAAAGAAAAACGAAACCTAGAAACCCCGGAATCGTCGCAATTGCAAAATAATGTTTCACTGGCTAAACCTTCTGCTTACTTCCTTACTGGCACACTATTTATAACCTAAGCTAAAAACCACATTTGTTATTTCAACGAGCGAGGTCTACTGTTCACAGAACTACTAGTTATTAATCTTCAGTTGTTTTATTTGAAATGTTGATTATTTAAATATGATTGGTGAAATTACAACGAATGCCGCAATTCGAATTATCGGTGTTGGTCGTGTCTATTTCGATCTCTGTTTACATTACCTATATGTAGGTCACCGCTCAGTCGTCATTTCCGTGAAAATATCAGAGTATACGATAATCTATTTACATTAAATTAGCCATGAGTCGCCGCCGGGGTTGATGAACGAAGCCGGCAAGGTGGAGCCCCTAGTTATGTTATAAAACTCTATGCAAATTTGAACTAATTATATCAAGCCGTTTTTGATTAGGTGCAACCTGGAGGCTTAGGTGCAACCAAATTCTACTAATATATTTGTACACGTAGGCCGCTCTTTAGTGCCTGCGTGAGTAGATCAATTTACCAAATAGTTGGTGGAAACCCTAAAACATATAAACTTAATTTTAGAAATTCGCCCAACTCACGTCAGCGGTTCGGCTGCGTGATCAAATTATTTTAAAATTTTAGTACTGAGAAACCAATCTACATTCGGGTGAGATTCTAATTGGGTTCAGAATTTCCAATTGTTTTATTTGAATTAAACTAATCAGCGTGTAAGTAATTAATTAAATAACAGTAAATTAAATAATTATAGTTTTCATAATGCGTTATGTGCCGTTATTAGAGTTCCGCGCTCTCAATATTTTTTTTTGTGTCAAACAACTTAATGCAGTCTGCTTATCGACTCTTCTAGTTCAAGTCGTTCCTGTTATCTAGCAAAGCAGCACTCTACAGACACACTGGTTTATAGCGTCAAAAGGCCTATCTGAACTGACCAGCTGTTTATCACGTGACCGGGTCTGTCCTAGCATTTACTCAGTTGAAAGGCAGCCATTACCTTCCCGTTTTGTTCAACTCGACAGACGTTATGGCTTTGTCTTTGTGCCGTGTTTAATTTTTTGGAAATGTCTTAGTCGGGACTATATGATCGACAGTCCGTTAGTAATTAATATGCTTTTCTTTTAAGACCATTCTACTAAAAACCCAGGTATGTGAACTTTATATTTACCAAATTGAAATGTCTTTGCTTTCATCTTATGTAACGTTGCCTTTGTTATAAAACACTTGTAAGTTTACAACTATGTGAACTTAAGTTTACATTTAATATTATAAATAATAGCTCAAATTCATTAAGTATATTTTTATATCAATGTTATTCAAATTTTCTTTCTTTAATTTACCATCAGTATACAATTAATGTAACTAGCCTATTTTCAAACTAAAGCCTAGCTTAGGCAATTTATGTAATTTTGTTACAAATTTAAAGCTGTGTACTTTTTAACAAATAAAGGCTTTTAAAAACCTATCATTTAAATAATGATATCTCTGAAATATATTGAGCTTATAAGCAATGAACATTTTAAAAGTTTAACATGTGCTCTCTAGACATGTAACAACAGTTAAAGTAACATTACAAATGCTGACAAGTTAACTTTGGTTAAATCTTGTATTAACAGTTAACATTTTTATTTTAAAATACCTGCTTGTCACCTATTATTAAAAATATTATAAAGGCAAACTTTTAACCTAAAGGCTTTTCACTATGTTTTGGTTTTAAAGCCTACTTTAATTCTAAAAAAACATGTTATTTTGTTTTTACATGCAGTGTATAACTGGTGCAACTACTACACCATGTTCTGCTTCTAAATCCAACTACTACACCATGTTCTACTTCTAAATCCAACTTTAATATGAAGAGTTAAAAAGGTTCTGCTAAATAAAAAAACAAAACTTTATCTGCTGACTACCTATGCAACTTTAATGGTTATTTTCGGTGACAGTGCCTAGTTTTGAAATAGCTATGAACTTTATAAAGAAATTTTACTAAAACCTGCAGTGAACATTCTAGCAAACCTTTTTGAATAGGTTGTGTACTTTTGTGTCTTGTTAGAATTGTATAATATTTAATATATATGTCTTTTATAAATTAATAATATTGGGAGGAGCGCTATAGCAATTTTAAAACCTCAGTCCTTAAAGGACTCTTTT
Organism: Philaenus spumarius; assembly: GCA_018207615.1. NCBI lineage: Eukaryota > Metazoa > Arthropoda > Insecta > Hemiptera > Aphrophoridae > Philaenus > Philaenus spumarius. The sequence goes on from JAGFPH010000374.1 coordinate 92,771, forward strand.
AGAAATTATATACATATTTTTTTATTATAGAGAGACGTCTCACAACTTCATTTAATGCTTTATTTTTTTTATTATTTAATTGTACTTAGCTTTACAGTTGGCCAATGACATAAATGTTACTTATTAATAAATCCATGTTACTATGTGTTAAATTTTGTAATTTTGTTTAATTAATCAAATTTTGTATAAATTTTGTAATTATTATTAATGGGGAGGGTTTTTCAACTTTTAAATTTTTAGGGAGGGAACTTTTAAATTCAACTTAAATTGTAAATTGTAAACAAACCATTTTTCTATTTTCTGTATCTAAGGGCATGTAAATTTTTTCATTTTTGTAACTAAGGCCATGTGATATTTTTTTAAATTTTGGTTAATAAACCTAAATCTAATCTAGCTTTTCCTTTATTGAGTTAACCTCAATGTATCATAATGATTTTGTAAGTGATCAGCTGAGACATTTCTGCAGTTTGGCGATTTTTGTTTTCAAGGTAAGTCTTTGAACATGTCCAGTCTATGTGGCCCAGTATAGCTTCCGATTTAATTTATTCGTTTTTATCTAAGACTGGTACAGTTATAAAAGCATAATATTTAAATTTAATTTTTTAGTCAAGTAAAAATATAAATGTAGGATGTTATTCTGCACATTTTGTTTTTTTACGCGACCTTATAGCTCGCTTGGTTCCCCCAAAATCGATCAAAACGTAAAATACCATAGAAGTACCCAGTTCAAAGCCATGTGGTGGATTCTACCGTGAGGTACACAATGCATTGTTTATTGAAGATACTCCCAATACGGGGGTTGGCGTGCGAAGCATGCAATGCTTTGTGTATTGAAGATAGGCCTACTCCCAATATGCGGAATGGCGTGCGAACCATTTTGCAGCTATTCAGCACCGTCGCGAACAGACATATTTCCCAAATTGTTGGTTGAAACCCTAAAACATAGGCCTATAAACTTAATTTTGGAAATTTGCTCAACTCACGTCAGTGGTCTAGCTGCGTGGTCGTTTTATTATATTTATAGATTGTTGCTATGCCTTTTATTTAACTTTAATTTTTACATTTTTATTCTAATCTTGTTGGCCAGAATGATGAGTTTTAAAATGTTGTTGATTCATGCAAAGTTTATTATTATTATTTCTCTTTCTTTACACATGTCAGCTTAAAGGGTTAAACAGCTGATTATTGCATCCACTATACACCTTCGGTACAACTACATTTTTGTTTATTTATGGGCTGAAATTGTCTTTTTCGAGATTTGTAAGTTTCCGTATTTTCCGAACTACTTGAGCCGAAACCTCTTTAGCTTGACACACACTAGCAGTAGGATCATTTTTTTACGTAATTAGACTTCATGTTTTGTTTGTATTTCATGTAGTTATAGTTAGCGAATCTCCACAGGAAGATGAGCTATTGTTTTTTTTGGGAAGGGGTTATAAAACAAATATACTAGATTATTCTGCACATTCTGTATTTTTACACGACCTTATAGCCTGTCTGGGTCCAAAAAAAAAACTATCAAAACGTAAAATACCATAAAAGTACCCGGTTCAAATCCACTTGTAGGACTTTACCGTGGGGCAGCTTTTGATCCAAGGCCGACGGCCCAGATGCAAACTCGGGAAGAGTGTATGTCCGCTGCGAGCGAAGCGAAGCAGTCCATAATCCGAGGCCGCAAAGAGAGTGTTTCCGATGTGAGCGGAACGAAACAGCGCATGAGCAGGGGCTAAAGGTTGAGATGCAAACAAATTCTACTAATATATTTTGTGCACGGAGGCAGCATTCAGCGGCTTCGTTAGTAGACCGATTACCCAAATAGTTGATTGAAACCCTGAAACACATACACTCAATATTGGAAATTCGCTCAATTCATGTCAGCGGTTCAGGTGCGTGATGGAATTATTTAATTTATTTTAAAGTTTATAAATTCATTATTATTATTACTAATGCAACATTTGTTTTTTTAAGTAAATCATTATATACCTTTTGTTAATTAACTGTTACCTTTATTTGAAATTTTATCTTTATAATTATTTTTTTGTTTTGTGAGTAATTTTATATTTTTTGTATAAATGCATAGTTTAATTTTGTTCTTTTGTTATTTATAATTAAAGTTGATATGTTCACTAGTATAATGTTAGACAGACCTGCATGACATAGTAATCCCATACCCTAGAATGTAAATAAAAAAAACGTAATTTAGTTTTATAAACTAAATGGAATTTCAAAGAAGAACCATTACCACTTACTTATTAAAAATATAATCAATTAATCATTGTTCATTAAAAGTACTAGAATGTGTTTAAATATAGGTTTTAAGCTAATTTTTGTTGTACACAATTATTACCAAGAAATTATGTTTATCGTTAAAAAATAACAATATGTTGCCTCTTGTAAATGTTGTGTAAAGTTATCGGTTTTCAATATATTTTCTGTTTAAAATATTTATCGGCCTCCATTTTGAAAATTATAAAAACATAGTACTGTATTGGCACATCTGGTAAACCGTAACAAACTCAATATCTTATCTATTTCTGGAGTTATAATGAGTTTTTGTTCTAAACAAAAACAAATGGATTGCGACCAAAAATTTATTTTAGTATAGGATTTTTACCAATTAAAAAATAAATAGACTGTACATTACCAAATAAATAGAAGATATACCTGTGTGATAAAAATAAACTAATAGAAACCAGTAAAAAAATTACTTACCAAATATAAACACAACCACAAGGACTTGCAATGTTGGCGAGTTGGCAGAGTGGCCTACATAAAGTGGTACACAAACTTCACTAAACGAGGAAGGCGAAAAAGTAGAATAACTTGTTTGCGCTGCCTAGCGCTGGCGATGTGAAATGACTTGACGCACGATGTAGGAGTTGTAAGCCTACACTACACGCCCTGACATCCGCAGAGTTGCGTAAGTCCGTTTACAATGGAATGTTTGTAAACAGTCAACCGAGTCAACAACAGCACGGGTTGAATGGAACTGTGAAGAAACTGCAGGTAAACACTGCTTTTAGAAAGTAATGGTTGTGGTTTAAGGCGATACCTGTAAACACCAAAGGTGAAAGTGACACCCTGGTAGATGTTTTCAACTTGTTAGCGAATGATGAGCTATTGCAGTGGCCCTTATGGTGAGACCTAAGATCGGGGAGTAGTAAATAAGCACCGAATATGGTTACCAGAAAACATTATGATGGTTATGATACATCATTAAAAATTATATATGTATCAAACACGAAAACTGCCGCATTTTAAGTCCGATTTGGTACACACGTTGGTTGTCTAAGTCGCCGAAAGTACGTTTTTTGACAGAAAGTATTTTTTTAGATTTTTCGTACTAGAATCAAATTTTTTTGGGGTTTTACCTCTGCATAATAAATGTAGGGTATTATTCAGCGAATTTTGTTTTTTTACATGCCCTTATAGGGCCCTAAGGGCATGTAAAGAAACAAAATTCGAGCTCGCTTGGTTTCCCCAAAAACCAACAAAACATAAAATACCATAAAAGTACCCGGTTCAAATTGACGTGGGGGGTTTTCCGAAGGGGAATCCTCTGAACCGAGGCCGCAAAGCGAGTTTTTCCGCTATAGAGTGGTACGAAGGAGCGCGTGAGTGCTTAGTTGCAAACGAATTCTATTAATCGTACACACAGGCAGCTAAAACGGCCACGTCAGGCACTAGGGTCGCCGAGGAAGAAGTCATGTGGACATTAAAAACTTGAAAAAGATATAAAACAAAATTAAAACAGATTTCAAAGTTTTAGAGCCCTGGTAGAACTGAGCTCATCTGAATATAGAATCATCTATATTTGTCAGTACAGTTTTTTTCATCACCTATGTTTTTTCAATATAGTATACAATCGCCTTTGCTGAATTTGTATGCTTATGTTGTATTAATGGTGGCTTGTGGTAATTTTAACTGTGTTGCTCATATTTCTAATAAAATACCATTTTTAAGTTTAGCAGACAATCGCCTATATTTTTCAGTATAGTAGACAATCGCCTATATATTTCAGCCTTTTTTTTTAAGAAAGTAGTCCTTATAGAATGGTTGTACGTAACTGCTTAAGCAGGTTATCAAATCTATGTACAGGATATTGTTTTAATCACAGATCTTTGGAAATCTATGTTGACCCAAGTAGGCTTTCAGAGGGTTTGCAGTGTGGGTTTTAAAAAAATACAATTAGCATATTAGGTTTTTTGTAAAAGTTCAGTTAATAAAATTAGTACGGATATCAATAGCAAAATGATAAACCTACTTTCCTGGCTGCATCAAAGGTGAACCGTGCAAGCTCAGGATTTGTGCCCATGTGGTCATTATTTACTTCAATTTAAATATGTTTTAAAAGTGTATTACTTGAGTAATTAAATAAATAACTACGATTAAAATGGTCTTCCACAGTGTTCCAAGTGATGGAGCAGAATGTGATTTGATCGGAGTTGAACTGTTTTTGAGAAACTACATTTTTTGCCCCAATTCTGCACTCTGGAAGTTGTTTTACCTAAAGCTGTTAAAGTTCTTATTCACCCTGAGGACAACACCGACTGTACAGTGTTATTTTAATACAATTGATCCTAGTACAGTCAGTGACCTCTTGGTGGCGGGGGACGGACTATGCTGGACTGAAAACATAAGTCTCAGCGTTTGCTAAAGACCACTTGACTTACCTATAGCTACCCCACGACCCTACTCTGAGCACCAACTTGGAGAAAGAAAAGTGTGACGACTTTTGTAGGTTCGCTAGTCGGCTAGTGGCGCCACAACCGTCTTGAATTGCAAGCCGCGAGATCGTTTCGTATTATATTTATAAATGACTAGAGGGCTTCTTCCTTGCTCGCTTCTCTCACCAACACCAAGGTGAAGAAAAAGCAAACAAATTATTGCATACTCTAGGAACGGCGATTGATTGACAGAGATTTTGTATTTGTATATTATAGAAGAGAGGTAATTTACAAGTTATAAAATAATACAAAAATGTGATACGGTAAATCAGTATTCCAAACTGGTCAAATAGACCTAGCAAAGAATAAAGTTAGCATAATTTTAATAGTGTTAGGTGTTCGAATTACGATATAGTAAACGTTTTTCGTTGTTTGTGTTTGCTTTTACCTAACCAAAAACAACTACTATTGGTTGTGAAGAATGATTACCTGATTCTAAATTTGCCAAGTTGGTTGCTATGGTAATAAATGTAAATGCTTTCAAGAAATGTGTGTTGTTTCAGTAGAGGCCTAACCTAAAATGGTTCTAAGCTTTTGATTCAAACCAGCTGTTTTATTTATAATATGTAACAACAGACAATTTGAATTATAATACAGTAAGCCTTTTTCATAGTGTTTATCTTTATTTTGTTAACCTAACATAAAAAAGCTGATGGTTTAGAGAAATAATTAACTAATTCAAAATTTGCTAAATTGGTTGCTATGGTAATGAATGTAAATACAAACATGTGTTGGTTCAGTATTATAGGCCACACCTGGAATTGTGTTGCTAAGCTTTTGATTCAAATCGGCTGTTTGATCTGATATAGGACAGGGAGTGATCCCCGTATTTTTAAAATTTTCTATTCTTAAAATCGATATTTTGCAAAATCGTAATAAAGAAAGTTTTAAGTCTCTTCCTATTATAGTTTTGGCTGTACATTGATTATGAATCAGTTAGTCAGTTAGGACTTCTTCTTTTATACAGAGTGTCCTGCGACCATATGAACGAACTTTTTCACGTTATTCAGCATGTCAAAAGAAACAAAAAATGTAATATAACATGTGTACTATCTCATTCCGTTTTCGGTCTGTCTGTCTGTATGTGTTTTTTTACAAAATACTTAATATTTTTAGATGTAGGAAAGATATTGAGTTCAAACTTTGTACACCTATTTGTTGCGTAACCTTTTATCACTGTGAGAAAAATTAGAACAATATTTTAAATATTTTCAAAATGGCGGCCGTTTATAATTTTTAAAGTCAAATATCTCAAAAACCGCTAACTTTACAAAAAGATTACAAGAGACAAAAAAGTTTACTTTTTGAATGACAAACTCAATTGTTTTTTAATTTTTTCTGTAGCTCAAAGGACAACAGAGATATTGAGAAAAAAAAGGAAAAATGTATTCTTGGTAGTTGTCAACAATACCCAGAATTACTCTAGAAACAAAATATTTTAAAGTTATTTTGAACTAAAATAATAAGTTATTTGCAAAATGTTCCGAGCACTTTCTGAGCTGATTCCACTAGCAAAAATAACGGAAAAAGTTAATTTATTCATAGGTCTGGAAATGCTTTGTTAGAGAGTTACAGCTAGCAAAAGATTACTCACAGAAACGAATCCCTATTGAAATATGTAGGGCGTTAATTAAGGTGTAAAATTTAATTTAATTTACGTAAAATGAGCATATAAATTTAATAAAATTAGTCCCAGTGCTGTAACTGCAGTAATTGTTAATACAGGGTGTCTTGCAACCATATGAACAAACTTTATCACGTAATTCAGCATGTGAATATTATTAATATTAAATAATTAATGGGTCTTTTCTGTTATATCCCCGCATTTACAAACTATTTTCTATAGAATGAGGATTAATCGGGATAGAACTACAAATGTGAAATATAATATTTACTCACCATTTAAAAGTATAATTGTTGGGAAAAAATAATAAACAATGTTTAATCATGCGCAACTTTACTATTCGACTCTAGGCTAACCTATGACAACAGAAATGCAAAAATAATAATAAATAAATACCGAAAAGGTTCTAACCTAACCTATTTAGTCACAGTATGTTTACCTGTATTCAACATTTAACAGTAAAATGTAAAACAACGTCGTTGTCTGCAAAAATATTAGGCTAGAGTAATTAATAAACTACAAATTTTATCAAAAAAAGTTAAGACACGAAAAAGTTAGACAATTTTAAGAAAAATAACATGATGTATAATTTATTCTTATTGGATGAAGGATAATTAAGAAAAGTACATACAATTTAATTAATAATATCAATTATAGTAACAATTAAATAATAACTTTGAACAAATTAACCTCAAATGCAATGTATTGCACTAGTGGTTATTATTTTTGCTAGTGGAATCAGCTCAGAAAGTGCTCGGAACATTATGCAAAGTTACTTTTATTTTAGCTCAAAATAACTTTAAAATAGTTTGTTTCTAGAGTAATTCTGGGTATTGTTGACAACTACCAAGAAATACATTTTTCCTTTTTTTTTTTTTTAATATCTCTGTTTTCCTTTGAGCTACAGAAAAAATTAAAAAACCATTGAGTTTGTCATTAAAAAAGTAAACTTTTTTGTCTCTTGTAATTCTTTTGTAAAGTTAGCGGTTTTTGAGATATTTGACTTTAAAAATAATAAACGGCCGCCATTTTGAAAATATTTAAAATATTGTTCTAATTTTTCGTACAGTGATAAAAGGTTATGCAACAAATAGGTGTACAAAGTTTGAGCTCAATATCTTTTCTACTTCTAAAAATATTAAGTATTTTGTAAAAAACACATACAGACAGACAGACCGAAAACGGAATGAGATAGGACACATGTTATATTACATTTTTTGTTTCTTTTGACATGCTGAATAACGTGACAAAGTTTGTTCATATGGTCGCAGGACACCCTGTATACACATATTAAGATTCGGCAACTCAACCGCCATCTTGAGTTTCAACAAGATTACTGGAGTAATAAAGATCAGACAATTATTCTGAATATATCATTCTAAAGGCTAGGACAGTCCGAAAGTCGATGTCATTTATTTTTTTAAAATTTGTTTTTAACTAAATTTGGTCTTTGACTCAACTCAAGATCAAAGTTTGCGATTTTTCTTATTCAATTATTTAAATATCAAAAACGTAAAAAGCTCACCAAATCCGAAGTTTATCATTCAAATAAATATGAATATCTTATGACGAAAAAATCTGCTTTATTGTGGAAGCATGTACGTACCTAATTTGTGTTCCTACTCTGGTGGTTATATCACATCAACTTGTTCTTCGCGGAGGAATACTAGAAAAATAATATATCCGTTAATTTTGAAAGTGTGAGAGAAAGCTGCGTTTAATAACACATACGCACTGTCTCGCATGCGCATTTCAGTATGTTTACAGTCTGTATGAAGCTGCTCTATATTTGCTAGCGGAAGAATGAAACGCACACAAACTCAACTCTAGTAGTGTACAGCTTTGCCACTTGGAGACCTGTGGTAAATTCGGAAATATGTTTTCACTCCTACCGAGCTTTATATTTTGTACGTATTATTTTCCTCTATATTGCACCATCAGGAAGTAAATGCCTGCTTATCAGCCATTGCAAAAGACTTATGTTGTCATACTTTATACAAACCAAGTGCGATTTTGTCTGTCACAGTTTTACTTCAAACGTTAGCGCCAGTCACAGGTACAAACGTCGAAGTTATTTTCATTTCTTGTCAAATGGTGTGACTGCGACTTTTAAATATAAACGTTCGCGCCAGTCACAGGT
>JAGFPH010000374.1:103868-116054 GCA_018207615.1 Philaenus spumarius
GGGCATCACATTGTAAGATAGTCGAAAATTATTAATGTAAAAAATGAATGTAAAAACATTGTAAATCATATACATTATAATAATTTTTTGTGAAAATAAAAATAACTTTCAAGACATACTGTATTTACTTACCAAAATATACCATTTTATTCGTTAACGTTTAGTGTGTTAGAGAACTCTTTAGTTCAAGTTTAATCAAAATCAAATCAATTGTTATTGAGATATTTGAATTTAAAATATTTTGCCTCTCCGTGGAAGAAATTTTGTGATCATAGCACTTATCATTTGTGAATTTTAAAAAACATATAAGTAATTATGAAACAGATACGTTAAGACACACTAGATTGCGTTGCTCTCGTTTTATGTTGAACGAGTTGTTTTGTATACATTATAACACTTTATATGAAAATGATTACATTTTTTAAACATACTGTGTCAATTTTAAATATTGTAGACACCACCATTACCATGTGTTTACGTTACTTAGAAGCACTAGATTGCGTTGCTATCGTTTTATATTGAACGAGAAACTTTTGAAACTTACTGTGTCAATTTTAAATATTAAAGACGCCTCCATTAACATGTGTTTACGTTACTTTTAGACACACTAGATTGCGTTGCTCTTGTTTTAAATTGAGCGAGTGGTTTTATATAAAAAATATACATTATAACACTTTTGTAAATGTAATTAAACTTTTGAATCATACTGTTTCAGACAATGTTAATATTATATTGTAGACACCGCCATTAGCATGTGTTTATGATAAGTTTAGACGCACTAGATTGCGTTGCTCTCGTTTTATATTGAACGAGTTGTTTTATATAAAATTAATTTTATATAAAAAAAATATACATTATAACCCTTTATATGAAAATGAAATTAAACTTTTGAAACATACTGTATCAATTTCTTCTATTAACGTCAATCAAATGATTCATACGTTTTTACTAATGGCATGTATATTTTTACCAACTATGTGTTAACATAAACCTTGGGTAAGCAACTAAGCGTTAATTTTTTTTAATCACCCGTAACATTTTCTTAACGAACCAGAACTATTGACATCAACATATACGATTCTTAGAAATCGATAAATTAAAAGAATCTGTTTGCTATTAACGTCAATCAAGTGATCCATAACTTTTTATTAAAGACCCGTTTATTTTCATCAGCCATGCGTATCTTTTTATCAATCACCCTTAACATATTCTTAACGAACCAGAACCATTTACGTCAACATATACGATTCTTAGAAATCATAAATTCCAAGAATCTGTTCGATACTAACGTCAATCAAGTGATCCATAACTTTTTATTAACGACCCGTATATTTTCCTAACGATCCGTAACTATTTACGACGGTATAATCATAAACACAATGCGATCACGCGATCGACATGAGGTGATCACGTGTACATTATATTAGAACGTCATATAAAAAATATCCACACTTAATATATGAAAACATAATTAAACATTCGAAACAAACTCTACTTAACACTTTGAAACTTTAAACGCTGTCATTAACATCTGTTTACAATATAACGCTATTATTTGAATGTATAATTACTCTTATTTTATTAACATTTGTTTAAAGTACGTTTTAAAAGGACTAGATTGCGTTGTTAATATGTATTTTTGCAACAGACTCTGTACTCTTACTTAACGCTGTCATTAACAGTACTAGGAAACTATTTAGTTCAAGTTCGATCAAAATCAACTGTTCTTGAGTTATCGATTTTTTTTAAATATTTTGCTCCTTATATTTTTTTGGTTATGCAACCCATATAACACGAATGTTTAAAGCTTGTGTTAGGAAAATCTTTAGTTTAATTTCGATCAAAATCGGATAAACGGTTCTAGAGATATTGAATTTTAAAATATTTCTCCCCTTAATTTTTCGGTTATGCAACCCGCACAAAATGTGGTCAACATACCTTAGATGTGTTCGGAAACTCTTTAGTTTAAGTTCGATCAAAATCGGATCAACTGTTCTTGAGTTATCGAATTTTAAAATATTTTGCTCCTTCTATTTTTTGGTTATGCAACCCATATAACACGAATGTTTAGAGCTTGTGTTAGGAAACTCTTTAGTTTAATTTCGGTCAAAATCGGATAAACGGTTCTAGAGATATTGAATTTTAAAATATTTTGCCCCTTCATTTTTTCGGTTATGCAACCCGCACAACATGTGGTCAACATACCTTGGATGAAGTTTGGTGGTCATAGGACTTACCGTTTGTGAATTTTACCATAACTTTTTATTAACGATCAGTATATTTTTACCAACCATGCATATGCAAATGTAATTAACACAATGTTAACATTATATTCCAACGAAGCGTAACTTTTTATCAATCACCCGTAACATTTCCTTAACGAACCAGAACTATTTACATAAACGTGATCCATTTTATTAAAGGCCCGTATATTTTTACCAACGGATCGTAAATTTTAACGATTCATTGCGTTGCTCTCGTTTTATATTTAACGAGTTGTTTTATATACATTATAACACTTTATATGAAAATGTAATTAAACTTTTGAAACATACTGTGTTAACATTTTCTTAAAGAACCAGAACTATTGGCGTCAACACATATACGATTCTTAGAAATCGATAAATTCCAAGAATCTATTCGATACTGACGTCAATCGAACGAACCATAACTTTTTATCAACGACCCGTATATTACGATTACACGCTCGATCGAGCGTAAAACAATTAGTCACGCTCAATTTGTTATCGCGTCACGGTCAATTTGTTATCTGGTGACCTTTGGTCAAGGGTCACGTGCCTAAAACAATTAGTCACGCTCAATTAATTTGTTATCTTGACCTTGGGGGGGCAAGGGTCAGGTGACCTGGGGTCAAAAGGTCAAGGTTGTACCAGAACTCTTGTTTCTACACTACTTTCGTCGCATCTCCGCAATATTTAAGATACAGTTACTGCAATTTCCGCAATTATTTAAGGCTCTATCTTATCTCCACAATTATTTAAGGCTCTATCTTATCTACACAATTATTTAAGGCTCTGTCGCATCTCCGCAATTATTTAACATCTCATTACTACATTGATTAAAAAAATACTTCCTAATAATTCGAAAATAAAGTTAACTATATGAAGCTAAAATGTTTTCACTTCTGAGGGCAGACCCACGACTGCCTGTTTTAAAAATTTGTGTTTTTAGGTTAAAACCCTATTGATATATATTTCTGGAGATCTACCTGGTATTTGTATTTCTTGGGTATAGGCCTACTTTTAAATTAACGTTTTGATGTTTTTTAGTTCTAGATTAAAACACTTATAGCCAACTACATATTTATGAAGATCTAACGGGCCCATTTTAGTTCTGTTTATTTGAAATAAAAACAGAATATTGTTATTATTATTAAAAAGTTATGACAAGTCATTTGTACTTCATCCTAATACTTATAAGGACACCTTTTGTGGTTTTTTGGTTCTAGATTAAAACCCTATTGATACCTATTTCTGGAAATCTAGCAACCGATTTTCGTGTGGTTTATTTTAAATGAAAGTAAATTAAATGTAATTATTATCAACAAAATAATAATTGCCATTCTTATTTCATCGGTTTATTTATAAGAAGTCTTTTTTAGTTTGTTTGGTTTTATTTTAAAACTCTATTGATACCTATTTTTGAATTTATCATTTTTAAATTAAAGAAAATGATGGCATTATTTTTTTTTTTTATATGATACGATTGATATCTATTTCTGGAGGCACATTTTGCCCTAGGACATTTTTCAGCCGACCTCGGGAGGCTTTTTTCGCTAGTAACAGATAATATTATAGCTGTTTGCTCCAATATTTCCATTACCAGCTGATTTCAAAATTTGAAGCAACTATTTTTGTATTTCTAGCTTTTAGATTAAGGTTTTAAAGTGTAGACCTGAGCCTTGCTGGTTCTTTTAACCATTATTATAACTGCTGTTATAAAATATAAGACATAATTTAATTTCAACATTTAACATTATTTACCATCTTACTTTTGAGGTTATTATTAATCCTACACCTTTATTATAAATAAAACATAACATATGTTTTTAGAAGGTTACATTGGGGGTTAACGTGCGGAGCACGCAGGGGTCTCCCCTAGTTTTTAATAAACTGAAGGATGGCTAAAGTACTGATATTAAGCTTAAGGATTTTATATTGTATAAAGAAAGAATTAAAGTAAAAAGGACTCATATGTTATCGATAATATCAAGTGGAAATGGGGGGGGGGTGCTGCAGTTTTACAGTGTTTATATGCGAGCCGCCACTGTTGAAGAAATAAACAAATCAAATTAAGAACCGTTTGACCGTCAACTGAAAACTGCACAGAGTATAGGCTCGCGGAAGTGAAGTTATTTAGTTAACCTAAATGTGTAATGACTCCAAATTGTCTAGGTTAGGCGACGTCATGCATGATCGCACACTTGTTGCTCGGTAGTTAAGCACAGTATGTTCGTTGTTACGTTAATGTTACTAACTTGTAGTTGCATTGGTACAGCGCAAGATTGTAGGATGTCCGGCCAATCTGTGAGTACAACAATGAACGATGGGTGTACAGCAAGGTTTGATATTTAAACGTAATACATCTAGGTTTAGCATAACTAATTAAATAGGTTAACTACCTTATAAAAAAAGGCAATATCATTAAACTTATTTAGTGTCGACAGCTTATCGTCATCTTCAGCTATAGGAAATCACATTATGTGTCTTTCGTGGACTTCGTCAAGAACTACACGTAATTTGTTTTTTTATTAGAGAATTTCCATAGGAAAGATGAGCTATAGCAGTGACTCTAATGGTGAGACCTAAGATCGGGAATAGTCAATGAGCAGCAATTATAGTCCCCAGAACACGTTTTGGAGTGTCATTAAACATTATATATTATATATATATATATATGTGTGTGTGTGGGTGTGTGTGTGTCTGTGTGTGGGGGGGGGGGGGTGTTCACATTCTAGCTTCCGCATTTAACGCATTAAAACACACGTTAGTTTTCTAAGTCTATCGGACGAGTTCGTTAGCAAAACATCCAACAATCGGAAGCTCGTTTTTTGACAGGAAGTAACATTTTTTTTGGTATTTACAAAAATAAAACTTTTTGTGTTTTATCTAAAAAGAAAAATATATGAAACTAGTAGTTCTGTGAACAGTAGACCTCGCTCGTTGAAATAACGAATGTGGTTTTGAGCTTAGGATAAAAATAGTGTGCCAGTAATGAAGTACAAGGTTTAGCCAGTGAAAATTATTTTGCAATTTATTCGTGTTCGACTCTAAATACTATGTGGTGCAACAAAGAAACAAAATGAAGATAATGTAGTTGTTAAAGGACTACAACTCAGTAAATGCTACGCAACGCCAATCGGACTCCTTATCTCGGCTCCCCCTCCACAATTCACTCACAGCGGCCACATTGATGTAGCGCAGGAAAGAGCAAGACAGCAGGCAGCGCTCTTTCTCTCCCTCTCCATAAAATATTAAGGTTTTATGAAGATATCTAAGGAATAAACGTATAAAAACATGGTTAAAATACAAAAACTAGGACGATTTTTAAGAAATTTGAAGTATGCGGCCATTTTGAGAGATACGGAAAAACATCAAGAGAACAATTTTGTAGAACATCAAATTTGCTACTAGCAACATGTTATAAGTTTTTAAATTCGACCTACGGAAGCCACAAATTGGCTTTAGAAAAAAACTTACACTGAGAGAAACGGTGCGGCCGCCATTTTTATTTTATTTAAAGGTTTAAAAATGAAAAATGGAAAAAACCATATAATATATATATATTATACATTTACCATATTATATATACATCGCTCGGCCTAGGAATAAGGAACATTCATGCAAAAATAATGACAATCGGTAAAGGCGTTTGACTAAAATCGTGAGACAGACAGACACACAGACAAAATGCCGAACGGTCAAGCTAAAAAGGAAATCTGAACAATTGGAGTGACTCTTATGGTGGGACCTAAGGCAGTAATGAGCAACGTTCATGGTTCCCCAGAAAACGTATTGGGGTGTCATTAAAAATGATATATGTATGTATTTCTCACTCTAGCGGCCTCATTTTACGTCCGATTTGGTACACACGTTGGCTTTCTAAGTAGTTCGGACGAATTCGTTGGCCAAAAAATCCAATTATCGGAAGCACTTTTTTACCGGAAATAAATTATTTGTATGTAATATTTTCATACTAGAATGAAATATAAGAGATTTTTCTGTACATTTTGTTTTTTGCTTTTTTACACGACCTTATAGCTCGTCTGGTTCCCCCAGAATCGATCAATTGCAATTGACTTGAGTTAAATTTAATTCAAATGTTATATATGATTGATAAAATTAGGTATCTTAAGCTCCATCAACATGCATATATTAGGCCTATACTAGTACATGAACAGATCTTGATGGTACACTAGATTGCATCCAGTCAATTAGTAGAACCAGCTGGGACAACATGTGGATACTTAAAGACAAGTTTTATTATAATATAAGACAGTATTGGAAACCACTGCGTGCTCCGCATGCCAACCCCGTACACATAATCTTGTTATATGTTTTCTTTATAATAAAGGTGTGGGATTAATAATAACCCCAAAGATAAAGTATAGATGGTAAATAACCTAAACTGAAAGTTAGAAATACAAATAATTGCTTCCAAGTTTTAAATCAGCTGTTAATGGAAATATTAGAGCAAACACCTGTTTTATGTTATTTTATTCAATTGGTTGCTATGGTAATAAATGTAAATAGGCCTGCATGTGTTGGTCTATCAGTCTAGGCCTAACATAAGATTTTTTCCGACTAAATTTACAAATATCGGAATAAAAAATGTTTTTTTCAAAATGAATTCTAGCCTGTGTTACTCATGGATAGTGTATCTTTTTATTCAATCGGTTCGTAGTACCAAAGATTAGGGAGACTTGCACAGTACCGTACACTGCTCAGTACTGGACGGAGCGTGTTTCTTAAAGATGCCAATAGATGGCAGGTAGATGAACTATTTCAAACAAAGCTCTTTGTCACTTAAAGTCGTTGTACAGCTGTTCTTAGCCGTGTCGCGCCAGTATTGTCTGAGTAATCACTCAAAAAAGAGTTTTTGTACAGTTGGATGCTTCCCGACGGTAGATTTCAGCCTCCGTTATGTGAGACTTGGTGAATAGAATGAGTTTAACTATTTTTTGTGTTAACTCCATTTTCATACTGAATAGGAAGCACTAAGTGAATTTAATTTAAAACGTTAGTTTACGGTTATGAATTTAAATACTTCCCCTTATTAATTTGCTCAGTACCGGCAGACAACACTTTCCCAGTACCGGACACTACTAAAACTATTGCGTTAGACCCTTCAAAGCTGCGTACAATGAAGCCTGTGTTAGAATATATTGCGGGTTTGGTTATTACAGCTTTTATGGCTATGTGAAGGATGGAGCTTGCAAAGTCCGTTTTTCTCCGTACTGGGCTCTATCCGTTGAAAAAGGACATATTTACAGTTCGTACTACTTGCTGCAGCTCATTTCACTCAAGTCATTGAAGCTCTCACAAGACCCACAGTTTCCTTGACCACGAATCCTACTCCCGAGGACTCTGAAGAACCAGTACCACAGATGGGGTTAGAAAGAAAATCATTCAGAGGAAGAGGAGAAATTAAAAGCGTGAGATAAAAGTGTCCGTATAAAGATATGCTAGAGAAAAAAGTAAAGGAATCAGATGAAAAGATTAAAAAAGTAGCAATGAGAAAGAAGAAAAAAATACAATGTAATGTATTAGCAAAGGAGAAAAAATCAAACAACTCGAGTTGAGAGTGAAACACAAAAATATTTGGCCTAGGTCTGCGAAGAAAAGTTCACTTTAAAACAAACATCCTAAAGAAGGAAACCACAGAAAAGAACTCCAACAACCAAAACAGTGTTACTGAGTGCATAATTTGCAGCGAGACAACAGTAGAAGATTGGATACAGTGCACATATATTTGCAAAGGGTTGGCAAATATTGCTTGCACTGCTCAAGAAAATCTCCTTTACTACAATTTTGTGAAAATTCCTCATAACTTATTGTCATTAACATTACTGAGTTTTTTGCTATATGTTTTATTTCATTAGAACAACTTATTAATTAATCAAATATACCATCAATAATCCAAAAAACAACTACTTATCTTAATAATAAATGATTTTTGAAAGTATCCGGTACTGGGCATATGTTTTTGACAGTTGTCATTTTTTGATACTTTTCATATGTTCATTTCATTCTTTTAACTACTGTTTTTTGTAAAAGTGTTAGTTTTTAGTTATAAATAAACATTTTAACTTTTTATTGTTGCACTTTTATTATTATTTTTTTTAACGTCCTGCTGTTTTGCACTTTAAGGCTAATGAAGACGGGACCTACAGTTTTACGTGGAATCCGAACCACATCCAATGATGTCTGTTAAGAAACCATTTAGAAAATTATTCGGGGTCAATGGGAATTGAACCCGGAACTTTTCCATTGATGGTTGCCATGACGATTGATAAAGCTTCCACGCCTTAACAACCACGGCCATCGTGGCTACTACTTTTATTTTGTTACAACTTATTTAAAAAAAAAGTTATTTTCAAAAAAGCTAAGGTGCCGGTACTGTGCAAGTCTCCCCACCCCCTACATACAAACAAACAAATAAAGGGCCTTTTCTGTTACATCCCCGCATTTACAAACTATTTTGCTATGGCAACAGAAATGCAAAAACAATAATAAACAAATACCTAAAAGATTCTAACCTAACCTATTTAGTCACAATATGTTTACCTGTATTCAACATTTAACAGTACAATGTAAAACAACGTCGTTGTCTGAAAAAATATTAGGCTAGAGTCGAATAGTAAAGTTACGCCTTTGCGATAACCCTTATCTAATATCAACAAAAACTGGAAACTTCCTTCCTTATATGTTATGGAGTAGTTATAAATAGCTATTTGGACATTCCCGATTAATCCTCATTCTATAGGAAATAATTTGAGAATAGAAAATAGGCTAGTTTGTAAATGCGGGGATATAACACAAAAGACCCCAAATAAATTGTACCTCTTTAATATTAGTATAGATAAACAAATGTACAAAAATAATAACATTATAACCATTTTTATGTCGAATGTGTGTTGTTAGTGTCTATATCAAAGCCCACTAAAGAATACCGTTGAGGGACGGGCTTGTGTACACCGAGACCTTGAACGCTCCAATCGCTGTAGTGCGACGTTGTCACGTTCTTCCCACGCTTCTAACTGACTGCGGCTGACTCAACGCATTTATAATTCTTTAAACTGTGCGATCAAGCCTCGAGTGGAGTGTTCGAGGCTAGTAGATATGGCAACGCTGCGCGCCCATCCTATTGGCCGTCTCGCAACGGTATTCTTTAGCGGGCTTTGATATAATGTTGTTATATGTTAAATGTCTGCCTGAAAATGCCGCCAGTGTAACGATTTATAACGATTTATTTATATATAAAGCTTTCCGATAGGCTACAATGAATTCTATAAAATTTTACTTTAAACTAACACTAACTTCAGCGTGCAAAAAATTAGTGTTTACTGTTCATTTTTTACTTAAAACGTGACGATCATGTGACAAAATATTGCAGCAAATTTCTATTCTAAAACTTAGTTTTTTCGAAATTATCATATATTTTGTTGTTATTTCACGCTATTCTGCTCGCTGGACTGCCTCGCTATCTGGCAGAAAGGTTTGTCTTTAGCTCAAAATGTAAATGCTACCGACACACGACAAGGAGCTTCATTATTACTTACACCTAGATACATTCACTGTGATAGCTTGTAGGCTCTGAAATTCATTGCCGAAGAGTTTGAAATGTATCAATGATCGCGTTCAGTTCAAGGAGGTTTTTGTTTCAGCAACAGTTTTAGGTAGTTTCGAGCGTTCGGGCGATTGTCTGACGTATTGAAGCATGTTCTTGAATGTGTGTGTGTTATATATAGTATAGGCTAATTTACTTTTTGTTTTATCTTACTTAGGAGATAATTGTGTATATTTTTAGTTAGATTTTGTACTTTATGTTCTAGAAGTAATTATTATTTTATAGTTTTTTGTTTGTAGTGTGAATTTTTATGTATTTTGTAATTCCAAGTTAAGTGGAAGAGAGGAGCCAATGGTAATAACTTCGCCTCAACAATAAATATTGTTATTATTATTATTAACTAGCTTGGGCTATTGATCTAAATTATTTCTATTTTAATAGAAGTTTGAACTGCTGTGAATTTACAAATAAGGCCTACTGATACTGAACTGACACTACACGACTTATCAGAATGAGGAAACACTGATAGAACTGATACTGAACTGTCACGGCACTGACAAACCTATATCCTGCGGCATCGACTATAAAAGTAACTTTCTATAATGAGGAAGCTTAATATTGATTTCGTTGTTTCAGTGTCATGATACTGCAGGCTGCTGTGGAGGATGTTGTAGATCGAATATCTGCGTAGACAGTAAGTACACACTCAATCACAGATAAATAAATATAGTGTGCCTAATTAGTATTTTAACTCAATGACATGCACAATATGCACATTCCAAATGAATCAATTATTAATTTTGGATGGGACGACATATTCATATATACATTTTCACAACGCATACAATTCAGTTATAACACATTTATTTGTTTAAAAGCAATAAATAAATAAATAAAAAATAAATAAATAAAAATAAAACGTTAGGTATAAACTACATTTATTTTCTTAAATTTAATTTTGGTTGACATTTTGCGTTTTGGTAATGTCCTCACATGTCTTTATGAGCTTAAAGAAAAAATTTGCTCTTTTTCACGAGAAAATCATATAGATTTTTGTGCTCTCTTGACAGACAACGGCTAGAGGACGAGACTAGCCTACCCGGCTGACATTTTTACCCCGGTCTACAACGCCCTCAGACAAACTTTCCGCCTTTGGAAAGAACATGGGTACGTGGCTGAAGAATTTGGAATAAGGGAACTCTGATATGTCTCCACTGTTTTCGGGAAAGGAAAACTCGAACTCTATTTTGCAGCCATTAAAAATCACCTGATGATCTTGAAACTGGCTCTCGACAAATACTTTCTTTACCTGGACAACAAAAAGTATGGCTGGACTTGGAATCCGTTTTCATCATGGTGCAAGTAGAGGACACGACACTTCAAATCAAATTTGTTGATTTGAGAAATGACAGAACACTATACCTCAAGTTCAATGAAGTCCCACTGAACATCTTATGGATTGGTATTACAGCAGAATAGCCTCAGCTGTCGAGGAAAGCAATCGACATTCTTCTTCAATACTCAACTTCTTGGATATGCGAATATGGATTTTCGACACTTAAGACTATGAAAACCAAAAACGGCAAAGAATGTTAGAAAGCACTTTAGAGGATGACATGAGAGTTTACCTTTCTCAACTGCCTCCTAGAGCCAGATATTTGTTAAAAAAAACATCAAGTACAAATTTCCAATTAGTTTAAATTACCATTAAAGACAAAAATTACAACTGTACCTACCTACGTTTTTGTAATATTTATAGAAAAATAGATTTTATTCAGTTCTTATTATACTCTAAACTCTTGTGTTTCTATGATCGGTTGTCATAAGGTGAGGGCATCACGAATAGAGGTGCCGTGACTCAAAGAAGGTTGCGGACCACTGTCTTAAAAACTGTCAAATTATGTGGCAATTCAAATTTAAAACATCTGTTGCAATATAATGTTATTTTTTAACTTACTGTTGAATTGAAAATATGCAGTAGGCCTGCCGTATTTTTACGAAGAAAGTTGTTAAAGACTAACTAGAGCACTTTTCTTATGTAAATTATGTACATATACACCAAACAAATTAGATTCATTACGTATATGAAATATAAGTTGCCTGTAACAATACTTTTTCTTTTTTAATTCCAAACTATTTTGGCTCTATTCACAAATGTATAAGTAGAATTATAGAAAAATGTCTTAATTTAAACAAAATTACTACTTGAAATATGATAAAGATAATGAGTGCTTGTGGCCTTGTCGGGTAGGCAGCCTCTGCGATAAAAATAGCTGTCTACTGTCTAGCCAGTACGTTGTGGACCATGCAGAAAAAAGCTCAGTAAGTGTGGCCTAGGCGGGTTGGCAACCTCTGCAATAAAAATAGCTGTCTACT
>JAGFPH010000374.1:116064-134450 GCA_018207615.1 Philaenus spumarius
AAAAGAAAGCTCAGTGAGTGTGGACTAGTCAGGTTGGCAGCGTCTCCCATACAAATAGCTGCTTAAACAAATTTGGCCATGGAGACATTGCCCCCCCCCCGTGCCCTCTCTGGTTCCGCTACCACTGGATACATGTGTAGTAGAATAATAAAAGTTTATTTTCCTCCCGTTAGAGCCCGTCTGTGCGTTCCGCTTGAAAACACACAAAAAAGGTTTAGATGTAAAGGTCGGTGTGTGTGTATAATAAGTAAAAGGGTTTCAAGAACTCCGCTCTGGGTCCAGTAGGTGTTGGATCGCCGCTGTGAGCTACAGATTCTCGGCCTAAATGACAATTTTGTTTAGTCATATTAATGCAGAGAATATAATTATCATATACTGGATCAATACCACATAGATTAACAGTTATTTGTGATAATACGATTTATTTGTTCAATAAAATAATACGGTAAAAACTACTTACTTTACGTTTTTACGATTTATTTTATTATACTATTATATAGACAATACAGATAATGATTGTTTTGTTTTCAAGCAAAAGAAACTTGTTACTACCTCACCGCCTGTAGGAAACATTACTGCCCTGGTGGTATGGAGTGTTACATGTACCAAGTCCCTGACTGTCCTGGTTGTGAGATCACGCCACAATGTCGTCCAGCAAACATCTAGACCTAGAATACTATTTACTGTACTGTGTGATATGAATAAAGCTTCGAGTAATTTATCCTATCTAATATTCAGGGGGAAATAAAGACTTTTTTCACTATAGCAAGGATATTTTTGGCGCCCACTCCTACCTACTCCTTCGCACGCCAACCCCCTTATTGGGAGAATTTTCAATACACAGAGCATTGCGTGCTTCGCACGCCAATTTTAAGCCTATGTGCCATGGGCACACAAGTGCATCCGCTTTAAAATATTAGTGATTATTACATGAAAAGATTAAAAAATAAAGTAATTTCTACTCATTTAGACTATAAATATAACAAATAAAAGGTCAGCTCCTAGCATTACAACAAATTACAGTCTCATATAAAATACAGCTGCACCAGTTTTAAAGGAAAAATAAATGCATTTTTAACAGAGCAATGTTTTTACTCAGTTGAGGAGTTTGTGGAGTTTAGAGGTGTCTGAGACAACTCCTTCTGGTGTAGCTTCTTCTGTACTTGTTTGGTTTTGTTCATTTGTTATTGATGTAAGTTGTTGACAATTCCTACATTGCATTGGCAATACCAAACTATGTAATCTAGGGGAAGCTGGCCAAATAAATAAAATAAGCACTTCCAAAAGTAAAAAATTCAGAAATAAAATCCTATTTGGTAATTCTAAAAAAGTATAGAAGACAAAAATAAAAAAAACTTTAATTTAACATATTAAAAACAAATATGAACTTTAAATTTCCGTCTAAACATATAATCAGCTTTTACCTTCAATTAGCGTAGTAAGAGGTGACGATTACTGTTTAGTTTATACCTACATCATAGAAAGAAAACATATTTACGCCAGGAATAAGAAATAAACAACAATTTATATAAATATTAATTTAATTCAATATAAATAATAAATTGACAGAGAATCTACAACAATACATTCAACATAAATAACACCAAAACTATTTTACATTAATTAGGAAATCATTTATACTAGCCTAAATGTCTTTATAGGAACACTGACACAATCCACAGAAAAAACTTGTAAACCAATCACAACCTTTCTTGTCCTTTTCTTAACAGTCTAAATACATTTATGGCACCGTAGATTTAAACTAATGTTTTGTATTTCAATTAAATAAACATACTTAAACTAAATGTTTTCACAGCTAATTGCGGTGTTTTACAGTTTAATTTAATTTCGACTTGATCAATGGCCAATGGTTATAAAATCAACTTCTATTATACTGAAATCGCCTGGTACTGTTTGTTCAATTGTGCGGACGATTTCGTGGCATGCGGTATGCGCAGTGTACAGTATTATATTTATAAACTTTGTGTGTTCTTTACTACTGTCTGTACTGTACTTTACATTTAAATTTTAGTTTTCAGTGTTTTTCATGTTTGTGTTCTTACTTAAGTGTACAGTACAAATGAGAGGGAAACGAAAATGGGTTGTTGATAGTTGGTTTAGAGCGAATTGATAAAGGAGAGTCTGTGAAGAAGATATTCAATGAACTGAACAAAGGGAAGGAGCACTGTTAACGACTGTAAGTGGACAGATTTTGTCTTCAAAAAGACAAAGGAAAAGAAGAAACAAACAAAGCTAACACTTCTTAGAGTAAAATTAGGCGCCTCGGCAAAAAACCTATTAATTTATTCCAAGTTAAATCATTTTTTGCACAGTAATTTTAAACAATAAATTATGTTTGTTGTATTTTTGAATCGTGTACTATAGTACAATTGGTAACCTATAAGTACAGCTGCTTGTAGGCTTAAAATAGTAATTAAAATGTCAGTCGATTTAACCGGCTGGTCCCGTAATACCCGGTTAAGAGGGCTTCTACTGTATTTTGATTTGGTTAATTCTAAAACGGCTACAGAAATGATATAAGCGAGTGTCCGACAACAGTCAGCACGTTTTTTTCTATTATATCTGCAGATTTACTGTTCTCGTTAGTTGAATTTGAAGAAAATATGCAATTGATCAAGTCTAAATTAGTTAAGAAAAAAAGGAATTTATAATTTCCAAACAAATTAACTTATTTACTTTAAAACTAAACAAATATATACTTTTTAAATGTACGTTTGACTAGTGAAGACCGGGGAACAGTGTAAAACGCACATAAACTGAGTTCCAGTAACTAGGCTTGATCCTACACAAGTGTGTTGGAGATTTAATCCGTAGCAAACTGGAAGAACGAGCTTATCCACAGCGCCACTCTGTTCCCTTAATAATATAACCACAATGAGCTAAAAAACAAAACAGGTAACGCTATTTCTGTCATTTCCGTGCATTAAATATACCACAATAATCCTGTTCACAAGCTGAGCGTTATTACAAGAAGGATGGTGCGCAGGATATATGGATAATTCCCACCGGCAGTGTTAGAAAGGCTCGAGCCGACCAACGCCGACCCGATCAGAAGCTTATACCCGCTTCTCTATAAAGGAGGGAAAATCAACTTGGTGAGAATTACTTTCGGCTAAACAAAGGATTTCGCTATCGGTGTCGCTCGTGTTATGAACAGAATTATTGATCACAAAACTTTACCTGTTCTCAGAACAATTCATTCACAGTCGACCATCTAAAGCGGACAAATAACACACATATACACTCATTCTGTGCATATTTTATACACTCATAGGTTTGTACAAAATATTTTCTTTTTCAATTACATATAGCCTATAAATTCATGGACATTGTTGATAAGTACAGTGAGTTCGTGAGTCGGCTACGATTTCCGGAAAATAAAACAGTTTGTTATACTGTTAGAATAACTTTGAATTATAACTGGATTTGAAACTACCTACCACAATTTAAAAAACAAGATTTTAAAAAAAATTATAAGTACCCAATAATAATTAATATTATTGTAAGTAAAATTTGAAACTTTACAATGCAGCGACTGCAAATTGAATTGAATTGAGTGTTACATTTTGGATTTTGTAGTTAAAATCGTTTGTCATGTCCATAGGAGACATAGTATCCTTTCTTGGTTTTTTGCTCAACGTTCTCACTCTGTCCTTGTAGGACCAAAGGCCCAATGTGCAACTCCTCAAAATCTTCCACCACCACCCAGTGGACGCAAGTCATTTCAAAGAGTTTGGGAAGTTTAGAATATATGCCAGTAAATAGAGAAAATTTGAAAATTAAGACTTAAAAATCGAGTTTTATATATATTTTTAATACAAATCCAGGACTGTTTCAATAAGCTTGCACAAATTATTTTAGTTTTAAAAATGAAGAGAAACAAAATGAGATTCCTCATTCTATTTGTGATAGTTAATTTGTTTTAAATCGTATCATTGTTTTAAGAGGTAAGGCATGACTTCAAGAAATCAAAGAGATTGGATTTACATTAGCTAAAAAATAATATTCATTTGAAATGTGTTGCATTTTAATAGATTAGTTTAATTTTGTATCTGGAAAAGTAATACGGGATTTAAACAAAATACTTAAAGTACCATATCCTTAAGCTATTCAATTCCATGTTGGAATATATCGAACAATACAGGGTGATCCAAAAAGAATGACGGGATTTGGAACGAGCGCTACTGAAAGACTTTTTAAAATATCTAAACGATTTAAACATCAATCTGAAGTTAAAATAAGTAAGTTTTGTTTACCGTGTAGCATGGAGCCAAACGTTGACCTTGACATGCGCAGTGGCAGGCTGCCATAATGCCATCACACGCCAGTACGATGTTGACAGTGCGTTTTTTGGTACGCTGAGTTAAAGAACGATTGTTGAACTAATCTGGCTATCTTGTATCAGAAGCCCGAAAAAAATCTCTTGCCCAACAAAGTCTTCAGTTAAACGTACCCAAAACAACACTCCACAATGTCATGCATAAAAAATTGTGACTTCATGCCTACAAAATTCAGGTTAGGCAACAGTTAAAACCTACCAACTTTGCCAGTTTAATGCTCAATGAGATTGACGACAATCCAAATTTTCTGAGTGCTGTTCTCAGACGAAGCAACATTCCACACAAATGGTGTTGTTAATCGTCACAATTGTCAGATATTGGGTTCAGAACAACCAAACGTTATTCATGAACATAACCGCGATTCGCCAAAAGCGAACGTGTGGTGTGGTTTACTTTATGACCGAGTGATAGGCGCCTTCTTTTTCGCCGAAAAAACAATTAATGGCTTAATTCATCTTGATGTGCTCGAACAATTTTTGTTTCCTCAAATCGAAGACATTAAACAACCAAGCTGGTCTAAGTGTCATTTTCATGCAAGATGGTGCCCCGCCCCATCACCGTCAGGACGTGCGCGACACACTAAACAACAGATTTCCAAATGGTTGGATAGGCAGGGATGCGCCTGTTCCCTGGCCTCCTGTCCTGATTTGACCCATTTTACTTTTTTTCTATTACATAAACAACAATGTGTATGCAGAAAAAGTTCACGATTAGAGACATCTGCGTGAGCGAATTTCGACAGCGATCACAACTGTAACACCACAAATGCTACAAAACACTTGGCAAGAAATCGATTACCGCTTTAATGTCTGCATAGAAACAAATGGAGCTCACATCAAAACTTATTAAGGTATTGACATTTAAATCGTTTAAGTATGTTTAAAACTTTTTCAGTAGCGCTTTTTCGAAATCCCGTCATTCTTTTTGAAACACCCTAACCGAGCAATTTATTTTAATTTTCAAAAGTCTTATCTTCTCTCAACACTGGTACTTTTATGCAATGATAAGGGGGTGTGCAATTTCTTTAATAGCATAGTTTTCCCAAAACATTCTCAACATGTAACTTGTGCTACGATCTCTCCTGTACAGGACAAAATAAAGGACGGAGAGGAAAAAATAACACATGCAAAAGACAACTGCTACAACCTGATACGAAGATCCGAAAACTGCCTTCCACTCTTTTTGCATGAAGTATTACATGAAAGGTTTAGTTAACCCAAATGTAAATTGAAAAGAAATGTAAAAAAAATACAGTCCTCCATACATAATAAATAAAAACATTAAATACTCGTTTCACCTATATCGAATAATTTTAATTTAAATAAACAAATTATTCAGAAGTTTCAATAACAAACAAGAAAGCAGCCTTTCACTTATCCTGTAATTATCAACAACATCACTTACAGATATAACAGTGTTTAAAGGAATGTGACTAAATTTAAAGCAACACTTTTTAAAACCAGTCTCTATATATATACACATTAGAATATCTCTTTATACATACTACAGTATACAGTATATACACACACTACATGACATGGTTAGTTAGTAATGTTACCCGACGAAGAGATAACACGAGGCAGTTCAAAGTGACTTAGTTTTATAATAACATTAGAGTGACTTTAGATTTCATCAAAATGTTTCACTATATTGGCAGTGTGCGTATACGTTGTCTTTATTTAGGTGTCGGACCACAAAACGTTTTAGACCGAAGTGTTTATTGAGAAAGATGAAATAATGCAAAGGTAGTTGTTAGCGATTCTACAAATCATGTATGCACATTGAAACAGTAACGGGGAAAGGCATTGGCAGAGATTGGAAAGAAGGAAAGGAAATTTCTGAGGAAAATCCTAGGATTTAATGAAAAAGAAAGTCGGAAGAGCTCACCTAAGCATGAGATATGAAAAAGAACCAAACTATATCATGATAATTCTGAAAAATGACAATAGTGATATAAAAAAAAGGCTAACATTCTGTGAACATCTGCAGATAACAATCAGGGAGAGATAGAAAACACAAGTCCTGAGGGTAGAAATTCACCAAAATCTCAAGTAATGGAGATTAATCAATTTATAATAATTTCACGCTATACATTTACGCATCAATTTTGTTAAATTAACTAAATTACAAGTGAAAAAACATAGACCAAGACCGGGGTTTGAACCCAGAAGCTTCTTCTTTCGACGCTAATGCGCTCCATTAAACTATCCTGATCACACCAGTTACCAGTGAATGTTATCTCGTTTGTGTATGGATTACTGTGTTTTAGCGTACTGACTGCTTCGATACAAAACTATATTGAAATCAGTCTTAATTCTATTTGCAGCCATGGACAAAGCATCAGCATGAAAAGGTAAAAGTTCTGATTTCAATCTGTCCCAACAAGCAAAACCTAAAAGAGGCGTCCAAGAAGATAGAAAAAAGATAAGTCGTAGACTGAAAATAAAATGTGAAATTGTGCAATTAATTTAGCATACGGTAGGATATAACGAGCTTAAAAAACGGTTCTTCCTGGAGCTTGACCTGTGATGGGAAACAGTTAGTCAAACTTCGATTCTTTATCTTTATCTTATCTTCGATCGAAATTCTTTATTTTCGATAAGATTAACATTACGCTAATTTTAGCGACAAGAACATGTGCTTTATTGATCAGCTGATTTTATTTAAAAACTAAAAGGCGATCATTCACATTTTGATCAACCCGATGTGTCTCCGAATTTAAACATTAGCAAAGATTGCAAATAAGAAATAGTAATAATGTTTTGAGTTTTGAAGAATTTCAGTAATATTGCTGATTTTATTCTTTGAAATAAGTAATGTTTCCGATTTATAGGTTATGTTTTTGTTTCAAAGTAGGCCTCAGTCATGCTGGTTCTTATTAATTAACCTTGGACATAATTCCTGTTGTATCACAATTAAATAATTTAACCCTTAATCAAATTACTTGAAGACCATAACGCAAACCCAGATGTTTGTGGTAAAAGAACGGAAGTAAAGCAAACAGTCGTTGAACAGGATATGACATCTGTCTGTTTTTCAAATTTGATTGTTTGTAACATTTTACTACATTATATAAGTAAAACCGCGTTCATCTTAGGACAGTTAAAATATAAATGCATTGATGTAAGGTGTATATCACATTCCGATTAAAGGGTTAGTTGAAAATTTTTATATTAGTTACCATATTGGCTTTGAGGTACGAATAAGCTATGCTTTTATTAAAAATATAAAATTAGGTAGGCCTGTAATAGTGAAAATAGGAGGAAGTGGTCGGGATGCGAAACTCGAAGTGGTCTATTTTTATTTTATAGATTTACTAAATTAAAACGATAAAATATCCCCAACCGCGGTTAACATACACACGATTGCTACATTTATACCAAAACGGAACAGTTACGTTGTGAAACACTTTGTGAAATCGTACGAAAAGCCAAGCAAAACACTACATCTAAAGCAATAGCTAACACTAATGCTAATGGAATGATTACAGATTGTATGTGTTTAAATACCGATATGTTTACACAACACAGGCTACTGATTTGTTCCCAAACCAATGTCTTACAAGAACTAGATTATATCACTGGGTTACGGCTAAAATTATATTGTACTGGTAAATCACAAAACTAACTAAATAGCAAACAATTATACGTTACATAAATACATTTTGAGAAGATATTTGAGTAGATGTACAGGTGTAACAAACAATTTTCTAACACGGAATGTGTATGTGGGATTACCTGCATCACGCAGTTATTAATAAATGTACTCTATTGTAAATATCTGGAATTAAATAAAATAACCTCAAAATATTGTGTGAGACACTTTAACTATCAAACTGGCCAGAGGTTGTTCTGTACTGGCAATCAGTGGTGTTTTAAAGGGTGGCCTACGTGGCAAAAAAATGTCATGAGCCCCAGAGGCCCCCTAAATAATAAAGTAATCACAAAAAATTATTACAGATATAATGTTTTGAAACTCATATTTAGTTATACATAAATGTGCTTTATAAAAAAGTATGTATACACTCTCATTTTCTCCCGTGATAAGGGGCCCCTCGACATCAAGTAATGCCACTGCTGGCCTGCTGGCAATGCTTGTTTTTGGACGTTTGGACATTTACTTAATTTAATCAATATAGCTCAGGGTAATTATTAGTTGAGTAGCAATCTGTGTTTTGCTAACTATTGTTGTGTAATATGACCTAAAACTACACAATCGTAGAGTCAAATTGAACATCAATATTTACCATTGCTTGAACAGCTGAATTATTGTTTCAGTTGTACGCTATTTGTGTCACTGTTTGCGTGTGGTTTTACAGTATTTTTAGTTGTTTATTGAAAAGAATAACCTAATTAATTTAGCTGACTTCATGAAATAACTGCAGAAAGGTTGAGTGACAAAAACATACGCATTTTTGGCTGTCGGACACTCTGTTAATTTTGTATATTCACCGAAAATTGTGTTTGTTTTGTATATTTTACTTTTATTTATCTGTGTAAAATATTTTGACATTTAAAAACGTTTTTATTATTTTTTTTATTTTTTATATTACCGGTAGTATATAAAAACATTTATAAATTCTGGTGAAATCAAAAAAATATACCTTAGGCTTGACCGAACAAAATGGTACACAACAATTCTTATGCGTATAAAGATTTGCACATTTTTTTATTAATTTACACTTTGGGGCTAGAAGATACATTAAAATGGTCGGCCTATTTAGGGTGAAAGTTTCACCAGTTCTAGAGTTGAACCATGTTTAATACACAAGATTTTTTGTTGGTCTCATAAATTACTGGACTTTTTTTCAAAAATTATCACTGTTTGAATAATTTAGAAATTTCTGGGCAATATAGACTAATTACTTAGAGAAAATTTGATTTTAGTGCAAACAAAATTACATCTTTTACAATTTATGTAAATATTTAACTGCAGTTACCATAGCAACAGATGAATTATCTTATCTTCTAAAGCGAGAGATAATTGTTTGTCTGCTAAATGGATCTGGAATCTTCGTCTAAGGATTTTTGATTTTTTGATTTTATATTAGGCTTTTGGCCACGAGAAATCGATTGGAAATGGTCACCAGTCTGGGAAAATTCGTTTTCTACGTCTTTTTATTAAATTAAAAAGTGAAATTTGTCCATTTTAAACAATACAAAGCACAGCTGATGCAAATGTTTTCAATGCCATTACAATAATCATCTGCTTTCTTTTAAACTGTATATTTTATTAGAGGTAAGCCTAATGTTGTATCTATTTATAGTTACCATGGCAACGACATAATAAATATACCCTTTATTTAGTTTTTTAATGTTATAGGCCTAACCTAAACGATGTTCACGGAAATTTGCAATAATAGTAGTTATTGACGTGAGCGAACTAGGCCCTAGGAATAAATCGATATTGAAATAATACATTAATTTAGGCCTGACTTATTTCTGAGGCATAGCGTTGAGATTGTGGTTAATCCTTTAAACTGTATTTTTATTACAGGTAAGCCTAATGTTGTATATACCCTTTATTTAGTTGTTTAATGTTATAGGCCTAACCTCAAAACTCAATAATCCAATATTTATTATTGAAATCATAGCCCTGCTTATAATCGAGCTTTAGCTCGGTCTCCAGGTACTAATATATTAATATAACAGCTGACCGTATTTATCAATTCATTTTGTAGTAGTAAAACCACGGTATATAGAATACACAGTGCCACCAACTGGATACGCAGTCGCAAGTCTTGAAGGATTATGTCAGATATACTTCAAAATCACTGTAGTAAAGATGGCCTAGATAGTCTACGTCTGAGGTATAAGTATAATTATGTGTTTAAAACCTAGTTTTTCTTAGTAAATATTCAACATAAAGTTTAGTTTCAACTCTCTATTATATAAAACAAATCCTGCCCTTCGAGCAAAAACTCTACCCTACTACTGCGCATGTATCAGGATCCCCACCACCCTACCCCGATCCAAGTGCCTACAATAATATGTTTGCATTTGCTTTACTGTGAGTCACCACGGGGATTGCTGAGCATAAGAGGATCTAGTTCATATAAATAATAGATGTTAATGAAAATAACTTTAACCCTGGAACTGCCAACCTTTTTTTCTGTAGTGCCAAGAAAGACTATAATATTGTAATATATTTTTTTTAGATTAGCATAAATGAACATAAAGTATTAGATATAATTTTACTCGTAAATAAACAACAAGAAATAACATAACATTTATTTGCTGTTTGCTTTATTTTTCCCAGTCTATATTTATAAATAAATGTTAATTTAACACACGTACACACAAAATTATTTAAATTCAATGGTACCTGAAAACTAACTATTTAACCCCATTTAAATTTCTAGATTCACAAATTACTGTAGAAATGTTACTCAGTTAAAAAAAAATTTGTAGCCGTTTACAATTAATTATAAGAATGATTACGATTTATTTACAACAATGTGTTGCTAGGAAACGGAACAATTTAGTGCATTATTGTGTTGCATTGTTCTGTAAATACAGAGTATAAAACGATTCTATAAAGGCGATCGATAACAATGTGATACCGTCGGCATCACAGAGCAAACTGAATCACCAATGGTAACCAACGGCAGTTCCAGGTCTGAATTTAAATAAAAAAAGATTAAATAAGGTTTAACAAAAGTGGGATGATTTCTCGCTGTCAACTTAGCACCAGCTGATGCATTATCAAGCAGAAAAGGGGGGAAGATCTGTGAAACCCTTACATGTATTCAGTTATACTTAAATAGAAGCTACTGTGATCCTAGCTGTTTCACATATAACCTATAAGTTCAACTGATTTAAAATACCCAAAATTCATGTAGTAAAGCAGCAGCTTATCGTTAAATGATTGAAACTAATAGGCCTAAATAAGTAGACTGAAATAGTGTATTTTTTGCTCAGCTTTGATTAATTATAAAACATCTGTTTATCTTCCTTTACACACTTAAGAAAATTTAAAACAATAACCAAACCTGAGGCCTACATAAATAGCTTATCTTGTAGATTGATAATACTAGACAAACTACAGTAGACTCTCATAAATCCGGACCGCTATATTTTTTTTTTTTAATAAACATTTGGTAAAACCCACGTGATTACTCCACATAACATAAATGACATGTATTTTGTACCTTCGGGCGCGCCATGTTTCAACGAAATTGACGTTGTTTATGATTTACAAGGCAGTGGAAGTTTCCGTGCTGATTTGTTAGTTACGTTAGTTGTACGTTATTTTTTTAGTTTGCTGCAATAAATCTCTAGAATTAAATTTTCATTCCTTATGTTTTATAAATAAATTTCGAACCTGTAGTGTTGTTTTTACGTACTGTGTTTCTTATGTTTATTTAAAGTTTTGGAACAGTAATGTTGATTCATTTTTATTAAAACCGTTTAATACAGTTCACAAACTAAATTTTTTCATTTCTGTGTTTTACTTAATTGCAGTCCAGTACTGTATTATGTACATTACAGTACCATAAGTTGATGTACCAGAGTGTTAAAGTATCATTGGGTATCGGCAAGGCGCGGCGGCGATTGTATGTGCGGCTTTCCATCGCTCTTATCGCACGGCCGACTTATGCCCAACTTCGAAAATCGGGATTTTTCGGAATGTAGATAGGCTATCGGCCCCATTACTCCAGATTTTTGAGAGACTACTGTAATTATATATTATTAATCAAACAAAAATAAATGAGTTTAAAACTTGACTTATTATTTAGATAGTGCAAATAATTTTTTAAACAATAATTCAACTGATTATAATGAAATTGTAATTTATAAATATGATACAGTAATTGTTTACAAATAATGATAGTTCTGATGGTTTGCGGAAGTTTTTAGTTGGACAAAAAAATTTTTTACTTTCTTTGACAGTCAAAGGAAATTTGTAATCAGTAATAATTGGGGTCCAGTTTCCAATGCTGCATGCTCTAGAGTAGTTCCTTAATTGCCAAACAGATTTTCACAACCAAAATAAAAGCTTTGAACATTGTTTTCCCGCAAAGCTTCTGCATTTAAGTTTAATTTGATTAACTTTTATTTGTCTGTTCTCACGAGATTAACGTGGTCCAGCGTTGAAATTTTAATTTAAATCATACTTTATATTTTCTCCCATAGGAGAGAAGAAAAGGAAATAGAATAACATACTGAAAACCCAATGACAATAACTAGATTTTAACTGAGCGTCAAAAATATATTGAAACAGTAAGTAACAAAAGACCTTCCCGCTGTCAATGCTCCAATTTAAAAAAAAAAAAAATTTCTACACAGGATACAAGAGGCCCTGGCGCAAGGTAGCTCGCGAGTAATTTTCAAACGTTACTACACTTTCAGTGGGATTAAAATCTGACCAAAAGGTTTCAAAACACAAAGAGTCAAAGTTCACCCTGTTTCTCCAAACAATGTCAAATTTGGGCACATCTCAATTTGAAAGTAAGTTGTATAATTTAAAGTTATATATCTTTGAAAAGAACAAGAAAAGACAAATCCAAACCCAACTTTACTGTTGGTCGATTAAACCAAGAGTTATTTTGTTTGACGATATTAAATGGCCGATATTTTGAACCAATTATTTTATGCAAATTTATTCTTCATAACAGCCGGTTTCTAAAACATTTTACTAGTTAATGATTGATTAACTATTGGCTAATTGAATTTTGTGTACTGTTTCTAGCAAATATTTAATCAAAGATTGTCTAATCTGTAATGACCTGTCATTAAATTTTATTTGAGATTATGTGAAGAAAATATGGCGGTTTTCAAACGTATTTTTATTATAAAGAACCGATTTTGTAGTTTTAAGGTTATGGTGTCTTTTTAAAGTCTGTTGTTATAGTTACGTATTCATTGTTTAGCTGAAATTTTATATTTCAAGTAAGCCTATTGTGTTAAGTATTTAGGCCGATATTGGGACATTAAGTTAATGAGATTTTAATAGCAGATAATGAATTTTCTAGAAAGTGAAATTCAAAATTTAACAAAAGATTAACTTTAATGAAGGATTAAGTAATTGTATTGAACTGTGCAAACTTTCAAGGATAACATTTATATGTATTTTTTTTTAAACAAAATGGAGGCTAAATGAACTTTCATCTAAGCAATTTAGAACATATTTTTATAGTTTTTAACATTTAGCTTTTTTTTAATACGAAGAATAAGCTACCGAAGTTTTTTAGACACCCTGTAGTTTTTAGGGTGTCAAATAGCGATATACAGGATGTTTCAAAAGTTCCTTTGTATTTTAGGAAATAAAACAATCAATAAACTTGTTTTAAAAAAAGGAATGTGTGTGAAAAAAAATTCAAGTTAATTTGAAATTGTGCTTTGGCTAGATAAGTACTTACCTCACATGAACACAAAATGGTAGTCAATTAATTTTTAATGTCTACATAACTAGCAAAGCTAAGAAAGAACCCTGATATTTACTTTAAAACAGTTTGCTATTGTTAAGGCTATACTGACACACTTCCTGTTTTAATAATCTTATTTTAATAAATATTTATTATTTTATTTATCTTAGAACAATAGTTTTGAAAAGTATTTAGACAGTTTAAGTAGGTAAAAAAATACATAAATTGTAAAAAATCCGAATTACGAAATTCAACTTTTAGAGGTAAATAAGTGAATGATCAGCTGTCATTTCAGTCCAACGACTTATATGATACAGCCCTCATTATCAAGATAGAACTGGTCGATAACTACCGTAAAAGTAGACTGTCTAGTTTAGTTTATCATGGACGACGTGATGGTATACACCAACCAACTAAAACCGTATAGTGCTATAAATTATCTGTTCCGTACTATTTGTATTTAATGGGTTTGTGTTTTTATGAATATATGACGACCTGAAGAGTGATAATATATATTATAAAGTATACGAACTTACCGTCTGCAATATTCTTGTGTTATCGTCGTTTAAACTTGATAATAAACGTGATAATATATACTTGAAAATGAGATTACGATCTCGAAACGCGTCGTAAATAGGACAGCATAACGACGGACTAAATTTCAGGTAAAATACTTATAGAATTTTCTGTACCGGTACTTATTTCAAATTAATTATGTCCGAAATTCGAACAACCGTGTTGCGTCTATAATTTTCTTCATTTTACAACAATAAAATCAACGAGAGGTTTGAAAGAGGAAAGACGAGATATTAAAACAGTTCTAGTAGAAATATAATATAAGTTTCAAAATATAGGCTGACATAAAAAACTACCCTATTTTAAAGAGACATAGCTGTGGGTAGAAAGTGATATGGAATAGTATAGGGACCATGTAATTAAACATTATGTTACATGCTGTTTTTAGAGTACAAGGGGCTTGGGTGGGAGAGCATTGCACTTTTGTTGTTGTTAAAGAGTTTATTCAAAATGGTGAGTCACCGATAACAATGGAGCTTGATTTTCGCATGTGTTTTACGCTATATAATTGAAATGCTTCATTCGTATAACGCTATTAAAAAACAATTTAAATGACATTGAGAAACACAAAATGATCAAACATCGGTAATGTTTTCCAAGTGTACAGTACATACAATAAAGTTATTTCTCTAAAGAAATCCAGAAAATTAATATCATACTTCACTTAAAAACAGCAAGTGTGTCATTTAATAAATAAAAAACTGAATCAGATAAAATCATACCCACTAAAACTATATTCAAGTAATTCTAATGAAATAAAAGGAATACTTAAAGCAAAAAATTTCAGTCTAAAATTATTTGGCAATTACCTTAAAGGCTATATCGATAACATAACATAACATACGGTAACACAAGAACCCAGCCTAACCAAATATAGTACTTTAGTACATACAATCTGATCCATACTTTAACATTTAACATCCCATTTAAGTGATTTGAATGTTTTGTTTTACTGTATACATTGTTCTTAATAGTAATTGGCAAATTAAAGGTGGTTCTATAAAGTCAACTTTAAGTAGAGCCCTGGTAATTCGAGCCCTGGTAGGTTGTGGATCCACGTAATATGGAACCTAACAATTTCAAGTTCCATGTAATTCGACCACTGGTAATTCGAGCTACCGTGTAATTATTGTACATCGGTTTATTGTAGTCGCAACAACCAGTCGCTAAAAATAAATTAAGTGTATATCTGAAAGACAAAAAGAAACAGTTTACGAAGATGACATCTCTCTTAGCTCACTAAATTAAAAAGCTTTCGATGAGGTGAAAAGAAAATGAGGTGGTTTCAGCAAATGAACAATGTTTCAATCGTTCAAAAGTGGAATGAATTAGCAGACTGTACCAGTCCAGTGATCAGTGGCGGATTTCCCACTAGGCATGATAGAAATTTTGCAAATGGTCGTGTAGTAGGTAGGCTACATAATATCTGTTTTTTATAAATCAATTTTTTTTTAAATTGAGTAGGCATAAAGTTGGATGTTGTTTCCGTTACTAAAAATGTTGTGCTTCCTGAGCTAAAACTTTTAAAGTTTTACATCAAAGAATGTTTTAGTTAAATATTTGAATTTTTTGGACCTTCCGCTGCAAAAAATATATTGTGAACACATTTGAATATAATTACTATATTTGGTGAATTTAAAACAAAATGCTTGCAGCATACAAAAACCACCATTATGAATACCAGTAATTATAGGGTTAAAAGGACATTTTACCAATTAATGTCATGGTATACACAAATTTTATCGGCCCCAGTTTTTTCCTATTTTAGTCGATCTTAACTTAAGGGTCGGCTCTAGTTGTCGGCCATGTTGGCTGACACTCCATAAGACCAATGTTAAATTAAAATCCAAATTTTTCCTTTATTTTTGATCGGAAAATTATAAACGATATGTCATTTTAAAGCTATGGCCAATAAGCATGCAAATGGCTTTTTAAAAACTAAGAAAAATATTTTGTTTAATATTTATTAACAATTTAAAACATTGATTTTTAATATTTTTTTATGTTGTCACTATTAATTACAGCGAAAAACTACCAAGCCATTCGCCTGAAGAATTTCGTCCCCAAGATTTTGGTATTTTTCTTTAAAACGCTATTTGAACAATAATGG
This sequence comes from Philaenus spumarius, assembly GCA_018207615.1. NCBI lineage: Eukaryota > Metazoa > Arthropoda > Insecta > Hemiptera > Aphrophoridae > Philaenus > Philaenus spumarius. Next base: position 132,479 of record JAGFPH010000374.1, read on the forward strand.
ATTTAGGCTGAGCAATGTCCGTGTAACCTACCGCCGCTATAGGGTGAGTTTAAATATTTTTTACGTTGTAACTATTAATTATAGCAAAAAATTACCAAGCCATTCGGATGAAGAATTTTGTCCTCAAGAGTTTGGTATTTTTTTAAAAACGCTATTTGAATAATTGCTGGTTTTAAATGGATTTAGGATGAGCAATGTCCGCGTAACCTACCGCCGCTATAGGGAGTCGCATGTTGCTTTCTGTTTTACTAGAGCCGACCCTTAATATCCATCATGCAAGTTGAAGCGGGGACAGCGAACTGAAAAGTGTCTAGGGGTCGCTGAGCTAGTAATCCGCCACTGCCAGTGATGACAGGTTTGGTGTCACTAGGCGGCATTATTACGTTATATCAACGACCTGAAACTACATCGATTGGCAGATGTAGGTTTCGATTTTCGATTTAGATTTTAGAAGATAGCATGACATTCCTGAAAAAAAGTATTTTGAAACAAAACACTGAACAATTTCTTTAAAATTTTAATTTGTGTTTAAACATGAACCTTCATTTGATCTTATTTCCAAGCATCGGTTTCAATTAACTCAAATTACCCAGAACTCTACTTTGATACAAAACAAATAAGGATGTCGATTAAACATTCAACAGAATACAATATCACTAAGTCTAATGTATACAGTAAAATATCGCTCAGATCAGGAAGGTGTAAAGCGGCTATAACTAATCGAAACTCTTTATAATGTAGGCTACACACTAATTTATAAACTTTAGTTATTAAAGCAAATAGGCCTAAGTTGTGCGTTAAAATCAAACTATCCGTAAAACATTTACAAGACCTTACAGTGTTATTTGTAAACATGTAATGGTGTATAGTTATTTTTAATGAAATGTTAAGCTCAACTTGATCTTTAAGTATAGAAGAAATGTTGTTTTAAAAAATAAATTTAAAATGCCTCATAATAAAGTACCGGTTAAACAGTTACGTATTTTAGACTCATAATAAATCAATTATGATTGTAAAACCCTGTACTCTTGTGCTTTTCAATTGTTGTAACATAATAATGAAATATTGTTTAGTAAAAATTAACCAGGTGTCGTTATCAATTGGATACTGTTATCAGTTTTGTGACACTATTAAGATTAGGGTTGGAATTCGAGTTGTAGCATCTTAGGTTGACACTCTGTCAAATCAAGATGTATACTTAGACTTAGTATTCATATAGGTAATGTTGTAACTTCCTGATCAATATGTACTTAAGAAGCTCTATTACCCCACTTTTCCACCCCCAATCTAAGTATTGAAACGAGTCACCACTTTCTACGTATTTCACTGATAAAGATCGATTTCTAATTTCGATAAATAGTTTGAGTTAAGAAACTAAAAACATCAGTAATACTTATGTATTAAGTACTCTTGTATAATTAGACCAGGAAAAGTACTGAAAAATAAATAAATTTTTACCTACAGCTCCGATTTGGATGCAGGTTTCTGCATCGTGTTCAGAAAAATACCAGGAAAAAAGTCTACATATGACCAGTTTCGGGAGAAAGCGGAAATGCATTGCGGGTGCATAATTTTTTTGAAACCTGTAAAAATGGAAGAAAAGCCGTGAAAATCGGTACTAGTTAGTTTTTGACCATGCGCTGATCTCATTTCTGACCATGCGCTGATCTCATTTCTGACCATGCAAAATGCCCCCCGGGGGGGGGGGGGTCTAGGGGGGATGGGGGTTTTTTGGGAGCGCTGATTTCATTTCCAACCATGTGAAATGCCCCCGGTGCACCCGGGTGTGATGGAGGACAAATTTTTGAAGTTGCGACAGAGACTTGAAAATTTCCTCTCATTGGTTTTTGGGGGCATTGATTTCACATCTCACCGTGCGAAATGCCCCCGGTGCACCTAGGGGCGATGGGGAAGAGACTTGAAATTTTCCTCTCATTGGTTTTTGGGGGCACTGATTTCACATCTGACCATG
>JAGFPH010000374.1:140194-177114 GCA_018207615.1 Philaenus spumarius
TAAGACAGCAGTCCCTATCTCGTCCATGTTAAAACAGCCATTTTTAGGTACACATAACTTTTACAAAATATAAACCTATCAACTTGAATTTTTTTTACCTAATTTTATACATCATTTTGTACAATAGGAAGCAAAATGTTTTTTTTAGCAAAAATAGGTTTTATGTACAACTTTTAAAATTTTATAAAATATTGTGTAATTTTTTAACACTAAATATTTTTTAAATCAACAAGTTTTTAACTGTCATGGAAATTGGTTATTATTATTATTTCTTAGATGATCAGAAATACACAACAAAATTTTTATGGAAATCGGTTCATAATTGTAGAAAAAAGTGTACCTAAGTTAAAAACCCCAACTTTCGGAAAACAAGAAAAGAAGTCAAAACCATGTAAAATACTATTGTTTTCCGTACTTGAAATCGACTATGCTTTTTTAATATAAATTTTTAGCCAAATGTATAAAATTTTGTTTTCCTGGTTTTTTTAGTAAATATATACTGTATATACATACATAAATACCTTAACCCTAGAACTGGCATGGTTAAAGCTCAAATTGAAAAGCCCGTTTATAGCGCTTTGCAAGCATATTTTTAAAAATTCGCCAAAAATAGTAAATGAACCCCAATCCAAAAGTGTTCCATAGCTTTTTTGTAGAAGAAACTTCAAAGAATTCAAATATGCCACTAAAAATTAGTTTCTTTTGAAATTGTAAAAGTTGTTAGCTTAGAAAGCGAAAAATGTTCAGAAACGGAAGGAAAAAAAAGAACTTTATGCCTACATAAAAAATAGTAAAACATTTTTGTATTTTTTTTCAAAATACACAAAAGTTTTATAATTTAGTTCTAAATAGAAATATGTAAAAATATATTTCAATTTCACAAATTTTAGTTCAAAATAACATTTTGAACGTTTTTACTACATAACCTGCAAATCTTGACTAATTTCAAGTGACTAGCCTACGCCAAGATATTTTTTACCAAACAATGTTTTTTTTATACCAAAAATTCGAGAATGAAATGTAGAATCGAATAGCATTCTACCCAGTTTCAAATAACTTTACATTTTGTAATGAAAATTCAAAAACCTCAAATCGGCAATTTAACCTAAAACTTATTTCTATAGCTTATGTTATTTATAAACTTACCGTTTTATTACAACACCGTTATAAGCCTAATTTCACTCAAACACAATCTACACTTATTTATTTATAACTAAAACACAATATAACACTATTTTATAAACTGTAATAACCATAAAATAACACAAAACAAATGTCAACAAATGAAGTCAACTAGACGGGTGGCGTTCGATGAATTGTGTTCACATTTGTAAAGCTTTGTTATACCAACCTATGAGATCTAAATGTATAGAATTTTACATAGATAAAAACTGTGAAGATTTCTGTTTATAACCATATATTGTACATTTTAGGGATGTATCGAATAAGACTGTAAGAATCGATTCTAAACAGGCTTGCGTATTGGCCAAATATATATGACCAATTACAAGCTTTTACCGTATATCCTATAGAACAGCTGTTTTCAGAGTAACATGTAATTTGAAGACACAGTTTGAAACAGAATCGTCTGCTAAATTCAATGCTGTAATGATCTTCTTCATAAATAACTTCTGTGAGGAATTGCAGACCGTTGAAAATGAGACAAAGTCTTGACAGTATACGGCGTTCATTGACGCGTGAATCATAGGTGATTTAGGTACTACAATTTTGAAACAGTGATTACGTATGTAAATATGTGTTCTACAAAAAAGTTGTAAATACAAAAATTATAGTTTAATTCATTACCTTTCCAACGGTACCGGTTTTATTACGATTAAATCATTTTAAGTGGATATAATGATCGATTGTGCAAATTCTCGCAAAGGTTCGAGCGGGTTGCGTTGCCCCTTAGAGACTGCAGTCAAACTGCAGTCTGCCACTTTGAGGGTTAATAAAATTATGCAAAACAGCCCCAGCCGGAGACCAGATACCTAGTCATACCCGTCAGCTTGGAAGCGAGACAACCACCGTTTGATTTACTTCCGCCCTCCTACCCTCAAACCACAGATATGATTAAATATCTGGTCTCCCTAGCCTAGGTAGTTGCTAGAGACTGAAAGCTAAACTTAAAGAAGAATGCACCCTCGACAAAGTACTGATGGACAATACCTTTTGGAGACTTGTTGTCCTTGTTTATCAGATACATTGTGTGGTTGGTATCACATGATACCAGATACACACACAAGAAGTAAGTATTACGTGAATGATGACTGTCAAATAAAACAAAGCAGATCAGTCCTACTTTCAATAATTACAATGGAAACTAACCTAACAATGCAGAAACGGTAACACCATAAAACGGTCTTGGTCTCATCACCCAGCATCGCCTGGTTGCAATTCTATAGCGAAACCTCTTACGGACATGCTTTAATATTTTACACTTCAAAAGAATATGCTTGATGGAAAGAAATTAAGAAATGAATGGACAAAGCGGCGGACCTCCAAGCCTCATCAAAAAAACATTCATTAGCATGGAATTGCTAATGTGTGGACAAGAAACCACTACTTCCTCTAGACGGTATGAAGATATCCATGGACAGAGTGTATCTTTAATCTCTTGGCAATGGTCATCACTTTGAGAATGAGACTATTGCTAACCAACAATAATTTTAATTACTATTAATAATTACATTAACTTAATAATTTACCAAGGAAAGGTACATATCAAGAAGGCCCTACAAAAGTGGCTGTAGTTAGTATTGGAATTCTATATTTCGTACAGTAATTAACAATCGGTAGCCCTGGAATGGTTACTTAGCCAATCATAATTAACTACGAGTTATTAAATAAATATGGGAGATGAAAAAACAATGTTTTTTTTTACAAGTAGATTCCATTAAATGCCCAGTCTGAGCTAAGCTGAAGGCAGGTGGCCCCACCAATTTTTAGACACCGCTTTAAGAAAGGGACAGGATAAAAATGCTAAATCGGCCAGCGAAGGCTCGAGATCGTGTATTTAAACATATCTGGGGTCGTCACGTCTATGAAAGAGGTTTTTTTACATTACATTCATCATAATGCACAAACATTAGCCACTCGGAATATGGAGTGCTAATATCACATATAAATAGATATACAGTACTATGAAACATACATTTTTGTTAACTCACCGTTGTTATAAAGAGTTGGTCACGAGTCCATTTAGGTACCCAGGGGTAGGTTTCTGAGTACGTGTGAAGTAAGTGTAATACAAGAGATGAACTAATTATGTAAAGAGCACTTAAACTCACGTAGAAGAAAGCATTCTGAAACAACAACAAAAACAGTTTATTTGGCGAGTTCTCGACAGCTTTTGCAGGCAACAATGAATTTTTGTATAGGGGTGAATCAGTTCTGTTGAAAGAACAGAACAGGTTTTCAAGAATAGTTCCCTAGGCTAATCTGTTCTTTCAGAAAACAGTTTACTGAATATATCTATTCTCTGAAACTACATCACATCAACCAATAGGGACAAGTAATCTGTTCTCTCAGCTGCTTTCTGTGTTACGTCACAACTACACTAACCAATAGGATAACAGATAATCTCTTCTCACTATTCTTTGTAGGCCAATGAAAATGCAATTTTCTGTTCTCTAAATAATGTTTTAGCTGCTCCCGCTCCAGGCATCTGTTCTGTTCTTTCTTTAAGCTCTGAATCCGTATCACAAGATGCCCTCCCGTCTGCTACTATTCTGTCCACGCTCTCATGTAAGTGTGCTGGCGTATGTGATTGTACTGTATATTGTGGTTTAGAATTTACCCCTACAGAGGTCGCATGGCGTCAAAAGTTCCGCAGGATTATATTCTGCTTGTGTTGTCAAGCAGTGGAGTGAGTGAGAACAATGGCGGTCGAGGTATTCTCCTTCCGCCAGCTAAATATCAGTTAGGTTGTGTTAAACCTACAGTAAATACGCAAGTCTGTTTGTGGAATGCGGTCTTTATCACTCCATGCCACCTATTGTGTAACTAACATTGCGGTGTTTTCGACGCCATGCGACTTAATGTGTATGTTATAAAATATTAGTTGATCATATAATAAATATTATGTTTTGTTCTTTGTAGTCCAAGTACACAGATTGTAAATTGTTTGACTTGAACATATGTTACTTGAACATGTGTTTTTTATAATTGTTAAGAAAAATTAATTAAGTTTTTTAGGAGATCTGGCTGTAACCGTGTATGTAAGAGAAGACCAATTTGCTAATATTTATTTATATTGTGTTTTTCTTTCCAGTTTAATAAAGTTGTTTTGGATGTAAATGTAAATATTATTTGTTACTCAATTATGGTTAAGATGAGTAAACAAAAGTAAGTTTCAAGACATTTAATGGCGACCGTGACAGGATATTTAATTAGTGTATTATAGGCTAGGCCTAGTTAATAACTTCAATAATGGAAGGCCTAGATAAATTGAAAAAGGAAAGAAAACAAGTAAGAAGACTCTTCACTAAGGCTTATAATGAATTAGAAGATCTTTTAAATAATGAAGAATTGCCTTTTAGTAGTAAAGAAACACATATGAAAGCAAGTTTCTCAGCCATTGAAGGCAAGATTGACAACCTAATGGTATTAGATGTGGAAATTAAGAACTTGTTGATTGTCGGAGACACTGATGATACCCAGTTGGATGTGGAATATGACAGTCAAGAGGAGTATCAAAAGAAATGGTTTTTCATAAAGGCTAAGTATGAGAAAATGTTAAATGCATCTACAAGCAGCAAAAATGGTGAGTTAGTTTCGCAGAGGCATAGACGATATTTTCACTTACCTAAGTTAGAATTACAACTCTTTGATGGAAATATAAAGAATTGGATTGGGTTTTGGGGACAATTTAAAAAGGTCCATGAAGACAAAGAAATTGAACCTGAAGATAAATTTCAATATCTAATTCAATCGATGACACCAGGTTCCTCAGCTAGGGAGATCGTAGAATCATTTCCTCCTTCTGGTGAAAATTATGTAAAGGCTATAAAGCAGTTAAAGTCCAGATTTGCCCGAGATGAGTTTTTAATAGAAGTTTATGTTAGGGAATTGCTAAATTTAGTATTGCAACAAGCAACTAAAATGAATAACATGCCACTTTCCTCTCTTTCTGATAAACTTGAAACTCAACTACGTGCCCTAGAAACCCTTGGTGTTACTTCAGACAAATATGCTGCCATGTTGTATCCATTAGTCGAGTCTGCTTTGCCAGATGAAACTCTTAAAGCCTGGGAACGTTATAGAACCTCTAATAAAATAGGCCTAAATGAATTTAAAGCTAGCACTGAGTCAGTAAACTCAAGTAATAATGTTAATTATTTACAGTTATTGTTAAATTTTTTACGTTCTGAAGTTGAGAGTGAAGAGAGGTTGACACTTGCGAGAACCAGCTTTGCAGTCGACCGAGACCTCATATCAAAGGACAACCACACTCGGAAACCGAAAGGACAGCCACGCTCTCAACGTGAATTTGAAAAGGGTTTACCTACAGCGTCTACAATTCTTGCAACAGACAGCTCTGTGGCGGTGAGTAGGCCTACATGTCTATTTTGTAGCAAAGGAAATCATAGTATTCAAGATTGTGCTGGCTTGCAGAAACTTACCTTAAAAGAAAAGAGAGAGTTTATTACAAAAAAGGGAGCATGCTTTTCATGTTTAAAGATAGGCCATACTAGTAAAAAATGTAAAGTTTATGTATCGTGTGCTATTTGTAAAAGAAAACACTATAGCCTAATGTGTCCAAACTTAGATAACTTACATCAAAGTGGAGCTACTAACAAAGAAAATGTGTGCTCAATAGGAGTTAATGAAAAATCAGAGTCTTTGATCTCAAATCAAAATAAAGAAACACTAATTCAAACTTTGGTTGTAAGAACATCAGGGCTAGGCCAGAAACAATCCTTACCAGTTAGAGCACTGTTAGACTCAGGGTCACAAAGATCTTATATTTCAAAAGACTGTGTGGATCAATTACATTTGACTAAAACTGGAGAAGAAACAATCATTCATGGGTTGTTTGGAGGTATTGAAACTAAACAGACTCCACATAACCTATATCAGGTGGAAGTCAGTGATCTCAAAGGTACTGTAAGTTTTCCAGTTAATGTACTAGATCAAGAAAAGATTTGTAACTATGTGCCTAGGCTAGACAGTAGCAAATATTCATCTATTTTAAGGAGCAAGCGAATTCATCTTTCAGATGTCGGCAGAGAGACGTCAGACATAAAGTTGCTGCTCGGAGCGGATGTTTTAGGGCAATTACTTACAGGTACTCTTGAACGCCTAGATGAGTCTTTAGTTGCTGTACACACCCATCTTGGTTGGACAGTCATGGGTCAGTATAATGGAATCACTAAAAGGTCAATAACTAGCATAAGTTGTTTTGTCAAAATGGATATTTCAGACCTCTGGCGTTTGGATGTTTTAGGTATTAACGAGCCTATGGAGGCTAAATCAAAGGAGACATTGGCAGCTGATGCTATGGAACATTTTAAGAATACCGTTACTGTAAATAGTGAAAGCAGGTATGAGGTGACTCTTCCGTGGATTGAAGGCCATCCTGAACTACGCGACAACCGAGACATGGCTGAAAAGTGGTTATATTCTGTTACTAAGAAATTAGTTAAGTTAGGCAAGTTTAGTGAATATGACCAAGTGTTTGCAGAGTGGTTGAATGCTGGGATAACTGAAGAGGTAATAACAGAATCATCATCTAACATTAGGCCTAAGCATTACCTACCTCACCATGCTGTAGTTAAGGAGGCCAGTATCACGACCAAGATCCGACCAGTCTTCGATGCATCAGCTTTGGATTGTAATGGGAACTCTCTTAACTCTTGTTTGGAAAAGGGTCCTAACTTAATAGAATTGATTCCATCTCTATTGATGAAATTCAGGAAGCAGCCTATAGGTGTAGTTGCAGACATAAAGAAAGCTTTTTTGCAGATAAGTTTGTCACAAAATGATCGGGATGTTATGCGGTTTTTATGGTGGGATGACTACGCATCTAGGAAAATATCCTACTTTCGACACTGTAGGGTAGTCTTTGGAGTTTCATCTAGTCCATTTTTGTTAAGTGCCACCTTATCTCACCACCTAGAAAAGGCTCCAGATATTCTAAAGGAAACTGCAGATATTCTGAAAGAATCATTTTACGTAGATAATTGTGTAACAAGTCTAGAAAGCGAAGCTGACCTCAATCGCTTTGTTGAGGAGTCACAGATTCTTCTATCCGCAGCAAAGTTTGAGCTACGTGGTTGGGCGAGTAACGCTGCACTACCTGAAAAGATCTACAAATCCGAAAATGATCATATGTTTCTATCAGACACTTCGGTTCCCGTACTAGGTTTACTATGGGATGTAAACTCAGATGAGCTATATTGTAATATAAATTCGGTAAATTTATTCGATAAACCTATCACAAAAAGAAGTTTACTATCAATTTCTCACCGATTATTCGACCCAATAGGATTTACTTGTCCATTTACTTTGATCCCTAAGCTTTTACTACAAGAAGTGTGGAAGTTGAAACTTCGCTGGGACGATGAACTACCTCACGACGTTTTACTACAGTTTGATAAGTGGATTGAGGATCTGCACTATTTGACAAGCTGTAGGATTCCACGGAGGTTTAGTGATTGTATAGGTCCAGTGCTGAACATAAGTCTTCACACGTTTGCTGATGCTAGTAAATTATCTTATGCAACATGTATTTTTATTAGAGTCAAAGTAGGAGAGAGTGTCTCAGTTCAGCTTGTTGAAGCTAAGGCTAGGTTAGCGCCAACAAAACCCATGACTATTCCACGTTTGGAGTTGATGGCAGCTCTCATAGCTTCAAGACTGTTGGTTACCGTAAAGTCAGTTCTAAAAATCCCTGATTGTAAATATTATTTTTGGACGGATTCTATGGTTGCACTAGCCTGGATTAAAACTAAAGGAAATTGGAGTACATTCGTAGGTAATAGGTGTAATGAGATTTCTCGGTTAACAAATCCTGATGACTGGTATCACGTTCCTGGAGTCTTTAACGCTGCCGATCTCCCCTCCCGAGGATGTAGTGGTAGACACTTAGCAGCTAGTAAGTGGTGGAAAGGCCCTGATTGGTTAAAAGATTCTGAAGATCAGTGGCCAACAAGTGAAATAACGATTCAGGAAGAAGAAGGTAATCAAGAAAGAAGAAAATCTGTTGTTACATCGGTTTCAGTAGAAGAGCCTAAATTCACGGAACAATTAAATAATGTTAACCAGTATACAAAAACTGTCAGAGTTATTGGATGGATTTTTCGTTTTTGTAATAACACAAAAGGGAACAAGACTAATGGCGAGTTAAATGGATCCGAAGTAAAAAATGCAGAAACCAAACTTCTACGATGTATACAAAGTGAATCATTTAAGGAGCTGACATTGAAGAACATTAAAATGCAGATTTTTACTGATGAAAATAACTTGTTGAGAGTAAAATCAAAGTTGACCCTCATGGACGATGTTGAAGATTTTAAGTATCCTATTTTACTACCATCAAACCATCGAATGGTTGTAAAGCTCATAATTGAAAAACATAGTCTCCATTTCCATGCGGGCATCAACACCCTAGTTTCAATTCTGAGGCAAAACTTTTGGATATTAAAGTGTCGAAACACTGTCAAAAAGATTGTATCAAGATGTAGTATTTGCAAGCGACACAAAGTTAAACCTCTTCAGACACCACCACCTCCACTTCCACTGGCAAGAGTTAATGATTCAAAAGCTTTTGAGACAACTGGTGTGGACATCGCTGGGCCTCTGTATTTGAAAGAAGGTATAAAAGCATATATTGTATTATTTACCTGTGCAGTGTATAGAGCAATACATCTTGAACTTATTGTTTCACTCTCTACAGAAGCTTTTCTCTCTGCCCTTCGTAGATTCATAGCGAGAAGAGGTCGACCTACTACAATATATTCAGAAAATGGTAGGAACTTTTTAGGAACTAGTAATCTATTGAAAAAACTGAACTGGGAAGAAATAGTGAAGGTTACAACTGTGCAAAGGATTCATTGGATATTCAATCCTCCTTCAGCAGCTTGGTGGGGCGGCTGGTGGGAACGGCTCATCGGAATGGTAAAGGAAATTCTTAGACGAAATTTAGGAAATTCGTCAGTCACATATGAGGAACTGTCAACTATTTTATGCGATTGTGAAGCAACAGTGAATTCAAGACCTTTGACTTATCTCTCAAATGATGATGACTGTTTACAACCATTAACGCCTGCTTTATTTTTACAACCGATGACAACTACTGAGGTGCCTGACTTAGACAAAATTGAAACATCGAGCTTGAATAAGAGAGTGCGCTATGTGAATAAGTTAAGGAAATCACTAAGAGATAGATTTAAAAGGGAATATTTGGCTACACTTGTTCATCATGGTAAGAATCTGAAATGTAGGCAAGCCGTAGTTGGTGAAATAGTATTAATCGGAGATGACAATGTAAAGCGAATAAGATGGCAGTTAGGATTAATACAAGAAGTTTATCCAGGAAAAGATGATATTTCAAGAGTAGCAAAAGTGAAAACAGCAAACGGTGTGTTGATTAGACCACTTCAGAGACTGTATCCGTTAGAAATATTTGCTAATGAAGAAATGTCTGTAACTAATAAGAATAAAGAAGTAAACAATAAAGAAAAAGTGACTGTTGAAAAGAAGACTAGAAGCGGAAGACAAGTGAAAGTACCCCAGAAACTTACTCTTTTTTCAAATCTTTAAAATTTTCTAATTGTAGAGTTATCAAATTTTAAAGGGGGGGAGGATGTTATAAAATATTAGTTGATCATATAATAAATATTATGTTTTGTTCTTTGTAGTCCAAGTACACAGATTGTAAATTGTTTGACTTGAACATATGTTACTTGAACATGTGTTTTTTATAATTGTTAAGAAAAATTAATTAAGTTTTTTAGGAGATCTGGCTGTAACCGTGTATGTAAGAGAAGACCAATTTGCTAATATTTATTTATATTGTGTTTTTCTTTCCAGTTTAATAAAGTTGTTTTGGATGTAAATGTAAATATTATTTGTTACTCAATTATGGTTAAGATGAGTACACAAAAGTAAGTTTCAAGACAGTGTAACTTACCATGTGGCATTTTTAAAGCTATGCAACTTATTTTGTAGTTTCAAACCAGTGTCTTTCTTTTATTTGTTTCATTAGTTTTGTTTATTGTGTATTTGCAGTGTATCTGCTTAGTTAACTTGACAGTGTGAAAAAGGAAGAGAGGGAAGCAGAAAGATTAGCAATTCTTGTCAGAGGCCTTTTGCGAAGGCAACTTTTTGTTTGTGACTTAGATCAGGAAGATGAAGAAAACCAACATTTATATACTGAAGGGTCGGATGTTGATCATGAAGTTGTAATTGAAATAAGGTAACTGAACAACTGAACTATTTTTAAAATAGCAAGAGGTTGAGAATGACTCAGTTAACATGAGATATAAGCGGCGGCGGCAAGACCCAATGTTGAGTCATTACCTTCAGCATTTTAAAAGTACAACGGTGCTGCGGTAATACAGTAATTTTGCAGGCACATTACAACCGATGTTTTAAAAGCTTTAAAATATCGAAAAAAGCAGTTATTTTATTTTCCGAATACAGCTCGAAATACCCGGACCCTCAAACTATTGCGACTCGAATTATCGAGGTTCTACTGTAATAAATTTAAAACTAAAAAACATATAGTTTACAATGAATTTATGTTGTTCTTACATTATTATAGCCTGAAAAATTCACTGCGGTCATTTGGACTCCATGCGACCAAATGTGTAAATAATTTTGTGCGACCTCTGTAGGGTTCAAAATACAGTAAAACTATATATTTAAAACCTAATTAGTTGACAATTTTATATACATGGTAAATCTTAGCTTCATATTGAATGAAGCACCCAGATAAATCTTATGTTTGCTAAACATCCAAAAACATTTTGTTAGTGATATTTTAATCTGTTCTTTAAGAACAGGTTAAAAGAACAGTTCCTAATATATCATGGAACAATTAAGAACAGTTGCCCTAAGATTAATGGCTCCTGTACATTTCTAATTCAGTTATTGAATTAAACATCTTAATTATTAACAATATTAATTTCATATAGCTAGGAAATTAGATCAAAAAATTATAGCCTATCCTTAGGAATGGAAAAAAAAACAATTATTTATTTATTTCGTTTAAAAGGGAACAATTCCAATGACCTTTCACCACCTAACTTTTATGTGTAGGGATGATGAAGAAAACCATCTTCCAAAATGAGCCACCGACTATCATTGCGGAAGTTTGTGAAGAAGTACCTAAATACGTTAGAAGCATGGAACAACCCCTTTTCAACATATTCAAAGATGCTACGAGGCTTGCCTAAAACTCAATGGAGAGCTTATAGAACATGTGTGTGTTAAAAACTGAAGTTGTCAGCTTCCTTTCACTTCATATATTTGTCTGAAAATAAGACATCTAAAACTATTACATTTTCAATAGTGGTTATTCTGGTGCATACTGAATTTAGCTCCTGTTTAGAGTTCATTTTACCCTCTAATGTATATTATTATGCTTGGTACAAAATACAGTTGTTAACTTACCAGTTTTCCCCAGTTAAATGGAAACAAGTAGACTACATGGGATATGTCTAGGAATAAGAAGAGGCAGGTAACTAGGAGACTGAAGATGGTAACAAACATCATCAATCGTAGACGTCCCATGAGCGGTAGCATGAACAAGCCTACCTTCACAGTCCCTGAAGAACAGAGGCATGCTAGGCAAGCTGCTGATGAAATCTGCAACATTCATTCAATAATACTAATTAATAGTATTAAATAGCTCCAACATTTTTAAAGCTATTGACATGAGATTTGAAGATTTGTTTAACCCCTTAACTGCCAACTAAACCCCAATAATTATTTGTGTATCCATGGTGCAAAGTTGAGTTTGTCGCACGAGATAAACATTTGACAAAGTTTATCGAGTGTGATAAATTAAACTTTGCACCCGTGATACACACAACGTTTTTCCTACAGCTACATTTTAAATTAGTGTTTTAGTTTTTAAAAAGATAAAAAATGAGTACAGCGTGAGACAGTAGGCCTACCGGATATGCGATTGTTTTTAATATGTGAAACTATGTGTTTAAGTGTTCATTACAACAAAGCGACTCCTCCCGACAACATGATAATGGCTGAATAGCCGAAACGGCTGCCGTTTAAATAACACGACTTTTGACTATTGGTGACGGTAAGTTCGTATTATATTAATTTATAACAATAGTCGGTATGGCGAAAAACATAATTTGTGATATAATCTTATACTTTTAAAACATTTAGTTGTTTTAGTCTTATAGAAAATGTTTGAAACATAAAAGTTCACTAGGATTTACAAATGAACATTGTATCTTTGTTGAATAAGCCCCTTATCAACCATTCTTAAGTTTTTGAATTGGGGAAATACAGTATATTATTTACATATAACTTAGTCTCAATTACAAATACATACCACTAGTAACAGCCGTATCACTCCAGTTCCTGATTTTAGATGTGTTTCATCGCAATACATAACCACCCCAGAAAATATTGAGTGGGTCGGTGAAGACCCTGGAGCATGATGCTTATAGTTAGCATGTGAATCCCAAGACCGGACAGTGCCTACATCCCCGGGGGTATCGCTCCCACCCCCAAGGGCACCGCCTGTCTGTGACCCCGCTATTTCGAAGTCTTGTAGATCTTCGGGTCTATAACTTGCTGGCTCCAGTTCGCGTATTTCTTCTAACAGAACGGAAATTTCGTCAGCACCGTATAGGTCGGACACAGAGTGCAGGTAGCGACCGCAATCCGACTGCATCACACTAGCGCCATCTCATTCCCAAATCCTGCAAAGAATTTTAAAACTATTAAGCTTGCCCTTATAAAGACAAACATTTTAAATATACAAAGTAAAATATACAGATTACTTCCCATTCATACACTAAAAGTCTGCTTTCATACGATCATCTACTTGCAATGACGTTACACCACTGCGATAAACTGGCGAACCACACAGTTTCATGGATAATTTCAAATTGCTGACAACTGTCGGTCCACTAAGCACAACTGTACAAAATTTTACAACTCAGTGCAACGACACCACTGTGGAGCGACTGAAGGCAGGTTATAATAAAATAGTTGGGCGAGAGTTGGTGGAAATTGCCTTGCAGGGAAGTTGATTTTGTGACAGTAGCCCAAGACTGATATACTGTAAGTCATGTTGACAAAGGCATTAAAATTTGTATTAGAACTTCAGAATAAACATTCATGTCAGATTAGTTTTTGTATCTATACTAAAAAAATTTTTTGAATGTAAAGATTTAACTGCAAAACTGTAACCTGATTTTAATGAAACTGACGTGTTAAGTATTACCTGCGTTGATGACCATCAGCTTTATTAAAATATTCCTCATAACATTTATAATATGGGATTGATCAGCAACTGAAAAAATTATGGTTTTCCTACAGTATACACAATACACAAAAGAGTACAGCCAACCAATCCCGGCTACCTTTGTACTATTCTATGATTGCATTAGAAAGAGTCCAATTTATAAATAATTGTGGATTTATAAGCACACAAACTAATAAATAAATGACAATGATTATAAGTGGGCAAAATAAAAATAAAAATAATAAGTCGGTAATACAAAATGGAAGATGGTGAATAAGAATAGGCTACAAAATAATTTCACTTAAATCCTTAAAGGTTATTTCGTTCCAAGGTGCTGGATAGAAATTGAGGGCAATTCAACGAAAGGTTGCGTATTACAGTTGTTTTGGTGTACAGTGATCTACTGGTGTTGGTTATTCACTGTGAAAAAGATACTTTTGTTTTATTATTAAACTCAGCAAGAAGTGTCATATATTTTTCTTATTTAATACTGTAATAATTGATTTATAATCATTCAACAATATGCTGCAGTTCTATTATACAAATTTTGGATACTTTGGTTACGTTTATGTTATTGTATAAGGCGCTTAACGCTGAATACTTATTTTACCTGTACGTAATAAACTTGCGTACTGATTGCGATTGTCAACATGAATAATTATTATTCTTGTATAGACCTAACCTATAAATCATTATTTTGGTTTTATATAACATCAATGTAGATAATTTGACAGGCACAACAGTTTTACTTATTTGGGCAGTTACATAATAATGTTTTAACAGATAATTTTATAGTACAATTTGAGGTTAGGTTTGAATTATATATTAAAATTTATACAATTAAATTAAAATTTAAATTGTCCAATTACGCCAACATCGATTTTAAACTAATAAACTTAGATATCTGCTTTATATCAAGTTCTTTTAAACAAGGTAAAGAAAATACTCAAAAAGAACATTACTTTTACGTTCTAGAGTGTTTTGCACGTGAATTGTCTCCCCTTGCAATGGCTTGGTGGCGTATTGTAAATTTTAATCAGTTTCTAACAAACGTGTGTTTTAAAATAAAATTATTGATTTAGCTACCTAAATTTTTATTTTCGGTGTGTATGAAAATGTATTAAGATGCTATTTTAATATCAAAAGTAGGTATAATTATGTTCATAATTTGTGTGTAAGAAGTCTTCAACAAGAAGTAGCGTGTTAATACTGTGGAAAATAAACAGCTATAGATATTACTTTCCTTGCAATAAAGACCATATCAAAGTATGCAAATTTTTATGTTAAGTTATAAATAGACCTATATAATTACCATACTGAAAAACAAATATAATTTATGGGAGAAATAACCAACATTTGAATCTTGTTTGAAATATTATTCAAAATTATTAGAGCCATTTAAAATAGCTTTGCACACATGTTACAAAGACCATTGAATTGTGGTAAGAACTTTTGCCTTATAAGCTTTTATTATATGCCTTTAGTTTATTATGGATTTTATCAGGCTACGTAAATTTAGGGCTAAAATTCAATTCACTCCATACCAAAATTGAGGCAAAAGTGCCAATCCAGGCACAGTTAAAAATACTACGTTGTTTAATTATACTTTTCAAGTTTATGTGTAGGCTATACCGCTAATATTACTTGTTAAAATTATAAACAGATTGTAAAATTAAACAAAAATAACAAAATTCTGAACATAAATATACCTTCCACACACACACTTTGTAAATATATATATAGGGCCTATATTGTATTTAGCCCAAAACATCCAACATATAACATCAGTCTGAATATTTCAGTTTTTTCGCCTAAACATAAAGTATATAAATAGCATATATTCCCCTCAATCTGCTCCCAATTAGTAACAATGGGGTCTTTTCTGTTATATCCCCGCATTTACAAACTATTTTCTATAGAATGAGGATTAATCGGGCAGAACTACAAATAATAATAAAAAAATACCTAAAAGGTTCTAACCTAACCTATTTAGTCACAGTATGTTTACCTGCATTCAACATTTAACAGTAAAATGTAAAACAACGTCGTTGTCTGCAAAAATATTAGGCTAGAGTCGAATAGTAAAGTTACGCGTTTGCAATAACCCATACCAAATATCAACAAAAACTGGAAACTTCCTCCCTTATATGTTATGGAGTAGTTATAAATAGTTATTTGGACATTCCCGATTAATCCTCATTCTATAGAAAATAGTTTATGAAAATTGTTTGTAAATGCGGAGATTGGTATACTACTGATCACTTTCCCAAATAAGTAATAGATAGGATACCTAATAAAAATTCACCAAATTTGGTTTCATTTTAATATAAAACAACTAAAGATGTCTTTATTTAACATAACCTCTCCATGAAGTTTTGTTAAAGGTCTATTCTGTTATCAGATATCAGGATTTTAGCTATAAAAGCAATTTGTCGTAACAAAATGTTTATAACATAAGATATTATTCTTTTTTATAATTTGTTTTGGCTTTTAAAAAGATAAATTAACTCCAACCTTCAACTCCTATTTAAATAAATAGAAATAACTTTACGTAATTTTGTGTGGACGGAGGATATTTTTTGTAGTGCAGCATATTAGCTTCATAAATAGTAAGCCTACAGTAATAATTAAAATAACAAAACTAGTTTATGGAACTTTATAGACATTAATAAAGATTAACTTAATTCAAATTGTATTTACTATTACACCATATAAATGTACTACTAAAAGGAATTAGGGACAGTGCCCAATTACTATATATCTTTTTGTTTGTTGAAATAACAAATATTTTAATAAATAATGTGAAGTTGATACAAAACTAATAAACAATAATTCTTTTTTAAAACAAAAGTAAACTAATCTGATTTTAATTCAAGTCAACACACTCATTAATCTTTATATTAAGCAAATAACATAATAATTGGTTTAGCAAAGCGTTTTGCGCCAGCATTAAAGCCAATTTCTACAATGAATTTCTTTGAAGAGAAAGAAGATAAATATAATTGACCTGCCAATATTTTAAGGGAGTAAAGAAGTATTCAGAAAAATGTATTTATCTTCAATTTAACTACCGGTATTTAAAATATTTCTTTGTATGCCTATCTAAGTTAACTCAAATATAAATTTTTGCAATTAACTTTTTAAAAGTCGCCAACAAATATTTTAAAAACAATAATTTATAAAAATTTGTAATTGTGTGCATTGCTTTATCTAAAAATAAAGTAGGTATTTAAATACACTGTCCCACTAGAAATATATAATATTTACATAATTTTTTTATTTCTTGCAGCAACAAGATTAATTATTAATGACAAAATGTATGATGTTACACTTGGACTTGGCTATTTAGAAATGTTTCTATCCAAAAATACATTAATATGTACAATATTTAAAACACAAAAATTGTTTAAATATACAGCTCTGCCTTACACTTAACGATTTATTATCACTTATTTAACAAAATAATATATTTTCAGGATTGATAGGCTATCTGGAAACTAGGCCCACGTCTTGAACGAGGCATATCATTTTCCTTTATATTTTTAAAATACAGGCGCGAGAATACAACCAATAAAAAAATAACAATTTATATTGATTAATATATTGTTGATAATCAGTAGCCTAAGTTGTTGCAAATATTTAATGATTAGACATAAAAGACGCCAAGTTTAGGCTAAGGGATGAATTACAGGCATATGCCAATAACTTGAATATAAGCCTTATGACTGGTTTTTAATGTAAAAGCTATAAATAATTTTATAATACCTAAGTGCTGTTACAGTACATCAATATTACATAGCTCAGAACGAATGCTTTACACATTTTCTTCGAATAATTGACAACTTTTCAAAACGACACTGCACAGTATATAAAATCTGAAAACAACAGCCATGTTGAAGTTTCGCCCTACTAAGAACTTCAATGTTAGGGGATGAACCTTGGGGTGAAAATTATCTTCAATAAATTTACATAGTATAATGATGTTCACACCGTTGTAAAACTGAATAGTTTTTTAGTGTAAAATAAATAACTGATTTTATAATCCAATAAGTTAATTAATTTGATAAAATTATTTGCTACTAAATATTTCCTTGAACATGTTTTTTTTTTTAATATTAAAAAACACAGTAGAGTATATAAATCACTTAGAGTACGTAAATTAATTCCAAGAAAACAGATTTTAATGAAGTACTTTACATATTATAAAGTAGAGGTTTCATCATACATTTGAGTAATAATAATTAAATTAAAATAATTAGATTTTTCACCAAATTGCTTTTACAATAAATATAGAAAAATATATTTCTTAATAATACATTATATAATCTGAAGGTGTTTTTTCTTTAGCAATTTTACAACGAAAAAAATCGATAGGCTATCATTGCTTATAAATAAACTTTTTAATATTTCAACTACACAAAAATCCATGGTCTTCATCAGGATTTGAACCGGGGATCTTAAGCTTCGGAGTCAAGTATGCAAGACTCCTATTGATGTTTTGCCTCAGCCATGACCGAGGTGACGCCACAACCATAGAATAAAAACGTATGGTAGGCTACAAGCTTTGGTCTTGGGTTTACAATTAATTTATGTTTTGAAAACTCGAGGATGCTGTTACTATCATAGAGGAAAGATTATCCATTCAGATTACTGAGTCCCACAACCAAGGATAAAAAGTGTTTCGTCAAAATCTATAAATAAACAGGCACCATTTTACCCCCACGTGATACCACGGTTGTAACTACAACCGATATAACTTTGTCAATTGAGGCGGTAGCTGGAATAAGGGCCTATAGGTCCATGGGCCCTTCTTCCGGAGAACGCAAAAATGGATTCTCCATGATGTTTTATATAAGTCTACCAAATCTTAGTAAAATATTTCAACTTTTGAAGTTGGCAGCACTGTATTTGTAATGCAATGCAGGTCAGCTCATGAGAAGTTTTGGCTCCAAGCAGGTTTGTTTACTGTTTATGTTGCTTGTCATGTGGAATACAACATTCACAAAAGAAAGGTTGATGCCTATTTAAAGATGAAAAATTAATTTATAACAGATGCTAAAGAAGGAGGGGGTGAGGTCCTGGTCATTGAATTTGATTATGCTCAAAATTTCCTCCTACCAAAACTTACAGTGACTTCAAAGTTCTACAAAAGACTTTTGTGGCTATATCTGTTTTGTGTTCACGTACACAATGATAATGCCGCTTTCATGTATACATTTCTGGAGTCTAAATGTAAAAAAGGAGCAAATACAGTAGCTTCATTTGTTTTTGATTGTGTCAGTAAAAAAATCCAAGACTTCCCCAACACTAAGAAAATTATTTTGCTGTCTGACGCAGCTGGAGGCCAAAATAAAAACCAAACACTGCTTAGATTCTGTTCATGGCTCGCCAAAACTTTCAATGTTGAGGTCCTTCACTTGTTCCCCATTCGAGGACACTCATTCGGACAGTGTGACAGAAATTTCGGTATTGTTCGAAACAGTATGAAAAAAACTAGAAACTGTGGAGGTCCCAGAAACTTATCTTGAACGAATCGAATCATCAAGACAAAACCCTTCACCATACATTCTTGTAAATAATCAAAGCATTGTATTAGATTGGGACAAGGCTCTTATATCTCATTTTGATAAAAAAGCCAAAAAGTAAGAACAGTACCTTTAAAATTCAACAATATTGTATTTTAAAATATAAACCGTGTGGTGTGTTGCTCGTATCCAGTTCGTATCATAAAGAATATTCCAGCTGAACTGACATTAGAACCAGCTCCAAAAGGTACTCTAAAATCATCTAAAATAAAGGACATTGAAGACTTATTTGTGTATTTAAAAGAAGAAAGTAGAGAATGTTACAAAAAGCTATTTGAAGAACACAGTTCAGACACTCCGAATGTTGTTGGAGAAGAAAATGAAAACTGTTCCGATGATGAGTAGCTTACAAAATATTGTTTTTGTTTTTAGGACGAGTTTTATTTTATTTCTTAAATACAATGAATTTTTGTACTATAAAATGTATTTTAATAACCAATTTCTCCTAAAAATCTTAAGTGTTACAAGTATTGGGTTTGTGGGTCCTTCTTCCATAGAAGAATAAAATACGTGAAAAATTCGTTCTTTAGAAGAAGGGCCTATGAAGCCTTTTTTTATATAGTATTTTTAAGTAATTCAAGGTTATTTCCTCACTAAACTCTTTGTTTACTTGTATTTATAAGAAAGTATAATTATTTAAAAAAAAGGACGATCAAGGGTAAAAAAATAAATAAATTTCTGAGGTAAAACTGAAAACTTTGGAGGCTGTTTTCTCAAAACATACTTTTGGCTTATAGGCCCTTATTCCAGCTACCGCCTCAATTCTAGGGTATGCATAAGGAGAGTCTATTACTTCCTGTGGATTAGTCGCCCAATTTAAACTTTCCTTATTGCAGTAAGACATTTATGATGCTGCAAACCAAATTGTATGGGGGTACCATTAAAATATCTTTGCTTAACCAAATTTTAAGTGGAATGGCTTCATTTAAAATAATTGTTTCATTTGTATTACAGATTCAACAGTTTACCTTTTTAACATCAAATTTTTTATTTGTGTTGTTCCTGAACAAAAGAATACCCCTTTCCCTCTGTCATGAAACACTTTTCCTTGTTCTACTAGGTTGTCTATACCAATTTTCATGAATAGTTAAAGAAAATGTATTATTCATTCTACTTTTAAATAATTCGATCACGCAGCTGAACCGTTGTCATGAGGTTGAACGAAATTTCCAAAGTGTATATGTTTTAGGGTTTCAAACAACTTATTTCCGTTCGCAGCGAAAACACTCTCATTCAGAGTTTGCACATCACGCACTGCATCGCGAGTTTGCACTTCGACCTTGTGGACTACCTCGCATTGCTCGCCTCATAACAAAAACTACCCACACAGTAAAATCCCCTACATGGATTTGAACCGGGTACTTTTATAGTTTAGCAATTTTCGGGGTTTTAGACGGGCTATAAGGTCATGTACATCCAGTCAAAAAACATGCTTCCAGTGTCGGATTTTTTTGGCTAACGAACTTGTCTGAATGATTTACACCAACATGTGTAAAAAATCGGTCTTAAAATGTGATGGTTAAATTTTAAATGAGTTCTGGGGGCCATGATCGGTGCTCATTGACCCCTCCCGACCGTGGGTCTCACCAAAACAGTCACTGCAATGCTAAACTTTCTTATGGAAATTCCCTAATAAATGGAATATCTTTAAGTCTGAGGGCGATAATTCCTCTTTGATAATCTTGATGCCAATTATAGGCATGCTTGAATTTCTTGGTGTGAATACCTACCACAAAGTACAGTATAGTTATTGCATTTGGGTAGTTACACCTCTTAATCACAAGTGGTTCACTGGTTACTCTTCTCATTTCATCTCTCTCGCTTAATAAGAAGTAGAATTAGTAATAAGTGAATCAATCAGGACTTTTTCTTAAAGATACTTTTGTTTGAATAATTTACCGAGCTATGTGTTTATGTCTATTCTAATGTATGCAAAGTTTTACCAACGACTGTTATCAGTTCCCATTTTGACTTGCTCCACACACGCCACTACAGTTTTTCTTGCATATAACTTTTATTAACTCACCCATAATTCCTATATGTTATATGATATGCTAATCATACTATATATGAAATTCGTCTAGAAATAAGTTAGGTGAAGAAATGTATTTTAATGGGAGTTTTTATCTTGCCCCACCTAAGCAGAATAAGGGGGGAAATCTAATACAAATGGTTCTTCCCCGAAAAATGAACCTCATCAACTTTTACCGGTCAAATTATAGACCAAATTTTAATAGTTTTGTCTGAACAGTACGTGTAATAAACTACAAAATTCCTTGAAATGACTGCAAGATAATTCATATTTCACTCCTACATTGCCTTTTACAACTTTGCATTTTAATAACACTTGATACAATTAATCAACTGAAAATATATAATAGGTATGTCCAGAAAGTAAGTTCCGTTTCTGCAGCTCAGCGATACCAGTTCCGCACATTCGTTTCCTTCAAGTAGAAGGAAATGACACCATTTTGAGATTGCTGTTGGATGTGTACGCTTTGTGGTGCTTGTTGCTTTGGTTTTGGGTGCTCAAAATTCTTATGGACAACACAAAAAACAACGGATGGGCAGTGCACTTCAGTTTTTAACACGTTATGACAAAGAAGGTGATAGCTTTCCGTCTCGGGGGGATGAAACTTTGGTTGCTTATGACATCCCTGAAACTAAATGGCAATCGATGGAATGGAGGCACACTTCGTCCCCAGCAACACAAAAACCCAAGACAACTTGACATCTCGAAAAGTCATGTGCAGTGTTTTGGGATAGACAAGGTATTTTACTGATAGATTTTTTGCCGCTAGGTGAAACAATCAATAAAGAAGATGTTTACTGCAAAACGCTTAGGAAACTGCAATACAGAACAAGCACCGAGGAATGCTCTCAAAAGGTGTTTGTTTTCTTTCATGACAATGGTCGACCACACACTGCGAATGTGACAAATAAACTCGTGAAGGACATCGGCTGGGACGTGTTTGATCATCCTCCGTACAGCCCTGACCTAGTAACTTCCATCTGAAATCTTTCCTTGGTGGTCAACGCTTCAACAATGATGATGAGCTGAAAGAACATGCACCACATGGTTGAAAACACAGGCGGCAACCTTCTATGAAGAAAACATACAGAAACTTTATGCCCTACTATGATAAAAATGTCTTGGAAATTATGGGAGCTATGTAGAAAAATAGTTTACGGGTTGTATTCCTGAATCTGGTCATGATTTTGTTTTATTACCAAACAGATCTTACTTTCAGTATTCCTCGCAAATCCTTGAATTTGCTGCTTCTTGCCCAATTCAACAATATACAAAATTTAACAACCCATCCATGCAGTTCGTATAGCCGAGCGAATTTCTTCTCAGAAATCAAAAAACTAATGTCTAAACAAAATTTCTTCATACTTAAATCATCTCCATTATATAAAATAGCAGCAAATTATCATTTTTACATTTTGTCTCTTTTTTTTAAACAAAATGGAAGCACATGGAAAAAATAAATAAATTGACATTAGTTATTAAATTTGTGAAAATTCAAAAAAATATTACCGAAAACAGTTTCTTCCAAGTACAATTGATATTTTGAAAAAGGGTGTACTTTGACCCATTGTATATTGAGACCCAATGGTCCAATTGTAATTTTGTTTAAAATGTGCACGCCCCTCTTTCACGAGATATTTAAAAAAAGACGTAACTCGACTCCTAAAGAATGTCACATTCCCTACTTTGTACCAGAATCTTTTATCCAAGGATGAATTCTTCAAAAAAATTTTAAACATGATTTTCTTCTGAGCTGCTATATGGGTAAAGGAAATATTAAATGCAAGTAATCCCAGCTTAAAATGATTTATTTATTAGTTAAATATAACAAAGCGTATTTTTACAAATTAAAAGAATAAACTAATTTTATTAACACAGATAAACTTTGCGATTTAACAACCTTGGAATGTTCAGAGTTCAAACATCAGACGTCTTTTTACTTTTTTTTTAACTCTGTTTTGTTCTTTTCAGTGCTGTTTAGAAAACACTGCTGTCGCGGCAATGACACTAAATCAATCTGTAAGACAAGATTTTGTTCAAATTGGCTCCTGAAATAAAGATTTATAAATTAACGCTTCTAAAAGAAAAACATTAGTTCAGCAGTGTTAAATACAAAATAATGTAAGTCAGTAAATATAGTAATTGATTAAATTTAAATACACATCAATTTTTGCAAATAATATACCTGCACATTCAAAATATATCAGCCTATGTTTTGAATCATGTTTAAAAAAGGTTAAAATTACGTTTACGTTTTAGTTAAAAACTGTTGTGTTTAAAAAAGATTAAAATTGCAAATTACTTCTTAGTAAAAAACTGTGTTAGAAAGTAATAAAACAGTTATCGTTGAATTATAAAGTGGTAGTAATTCATTAAATTCTAAATGTGTGCTGAGAGTTAATAAAAATAGCAAGACTTAGAGTTTAATTGGAGACAGGCAATGAAGTTAATTATAAGGTATAATTAAAAAGGTCACACAAATATTTCTCTTATTCTATCTAAACTTAAGAGTTTTAAAGTTAATTAACAACTTTTTAAAACATTTTTCACAACATAAAACATGTTTACATGATGTTTTAGATTTATAATTACAGGTTCCAAGTAGATATAGAAAAAGTTTTACAAATTAGTATAGGCCTACTTGTAATTTGTTATAAATCCAAAAAGTTTAAGTTTTTATTAATGCCAGTTATATAACCCAAAACTGATGTGTCTGTTTTAATAATATTTGAGAAATTTAGCATACACCAATTAAATATTTCCTTATAGAGATAACAAAATGAGTTTAATTATTCACAAAATTTAATTCATAGCACATATTTCCGTGATCTAAACCTAACGCCAAACCACTCACATAATAATGTATTCACATGCCTATTTAGTATAAAATAATAAAACAAACTCAATTATTACATTTTCTTTTCATTACAAATTAAATTATTGAGATAAACTGTCCAAATCTTCTCGGTACTTTCACTAATGGTTTGATCCGTCGGTGTCTACATATTTTACATTGCTTCCACCATAAGCTGTAGCATAGAGTTGCACAACAACATAAAAAGTTTATAGCTTTCTCTGTAAAATATAATGTTTACAGACATTTTAAATAAAGTATGTGTTTACACACATTGTTCGCCACATAACAAATAAGGATAACTGTAAAAGTTTTAGATAACGAAAAGAATCGCTTCACTGCTAAAATTGGTCGCTTATTATCACTTAAACCTGTACACCATCTCAAATATGAGTATGCAGTATTAGGGATCAGTCAACGTTCACTTGTGAATTATCATCTTACAAAGGTACCAGGCATTTTGGACAGTTTATGTTTATTTGAAGTAAGTACGATAGGATTCTAAAACTTACTACTACAAAAATCAGACTTTAAATTTAAGGCTACTTATATATAAAGTACAGAATAATTTAATTTATAAGATAATACAATCAAAAGGATTTAAAATAGCAGACATGTTTTGTAATAAATAACTAACTGTACCAACGATTAGTTATTAATTGTTGACAAATATAAGAGGAACAAAGTAAAATTAGCAAAACAAAATCAAAGTTAACAAGGTAAAGCACCAGAAATATAAGTTATATTTTCTAAAAGAATGCAGACGAAAATATAAACAAATATTTGACAATCGCCCGTCACTTTGTGTTGGTTTAAAAATACAAATTTTAGTGAGCTTATAATTATTTCAAAAAACCAAATTTTACATACATACATGAGTCTAGCAAATCTTTCCAGCTGGTGTAGACAATCTAAATTCGAAGCAAAGGCAGCTTTCAAGCAGCTAGCTTCTTAGTTCAATGGAAACTACGTCTTTGTTATAGTTTTCTTCTTCTTGGATTTAATAAAGAAGTTACAGCCAATTCTGGTTTTAATGAGCATTCGTGAACCAAACATCTAAATTTAAGATCACAAAGAGATAGCAGGTCACTTTGTATGCAATGGTGTAGTACATATAAATTAAATATGTAAAGGACTTCCAACTCACAAGTTTTTTCCTTGCTGCATATACATTTGTACGGAGTATTGAGAGCTTAATAACTCTGATTTTAGAGAGCATTCGTGAACCAAATATCTAAATTTATGAGGACAAACAGATCACTAGGCCACCGTTAATAGTGTGCATGTAAATTAAACAAATTTTTTCTTAAGCTATGTATACACTCGTACAGAGCATTGAGCTTAATAACTCTGGTTTTAGTAAGCATTCGTGAACCAAATATGTAAATTTACGAGGACAAACAGATCGCTAGGCCATCGTAAATGGTGTACTCATGTAAATTAAAAATGTAAAGGACTTCCAACTAACAAATTTTTTCTTAATCTGCGTACAGAGCATTGAGCTTAATAATTCTGGCTTTAGTGAGCATTCGTGAACCAAACATCTAAATTTATTAGGACAAACAGATAGCTAGGCCATCGTGTAAACAATGGTACTACATGTAAATAAAAAATGTAAAGGACTTCCGACTAATTTTTTTCTTAAGCTGAGTATATTCTTGTACAGAGCATTGAGCTTAATGTTTGCTGTAAAATTTGTCACCCTTTACTCCGCAACAACTATAATACAGTTCATTCTTCGCAGGATTCCCGTAGTTTGTAGATTTAACAAGGAAAAACATCAAAGTATGTTACTCTCAACATATTCCACAATTGAGACACGCAGCAAACAAATCTCATAATTTTCTCAAGATTCGTATGTTGCATATATACATTTCTATAGTTGTTTCATAAGTTAATGGTTCAACTGGAAAAATATTGGATTGTTTGAACACTTTGGTAGTGCTACGTAACAATTTTCAGAACAGAATTTGTATGAGCATTAAGTCCGTCATTTCTTGTGTTCAGCTTGATGCTGCGTTCACATATGTGATTATTGTAAATCTTTAATAATTATTGTGACTAGAATGGACCAAGACTGGCAAAGTGTGCAAGGAAAAGTAAAAAGGTACAAGACAGTCACTGTTTCGCAGCTATATGCAATGAGTGGAGGGGAGGGGGGCGCACCCAATTTGGTAAAGGTTGATTGTTTAATTTTGTAATCTCAAATACTGTAAAACAATTTTGTTACCATATTTTAAACAAAATTTGCAGGCTACTTACTAAATATTATGTTCTGTAATTTCTTTTTTATACATCATATTACATTAAAACATAACTTCAAAAAATAAATGTTTAATATTACAGTTGTTGGAATAGTATAAACAACTAAATTGAAATGTGTTTTCAATTATTACATAAAATATCACACTTCAGTATTATTTCTACACATATTATACAAAATTTAGCTAAACTTAAATTTAAAAAAATATTCTTATCCTTGATTTATCAGTACAGTAGAGTCCCGGTAATTCAAATCGCAATAATCCGAGGTTCCGTGTAATTCGAGCCACAAATAGCGCCTGCAATATACAAAAATACCACAGAAATAAACTTTTCCCGCCACTGACACATTTCCTACCCCCTCTCTTACAAGGTCACTCGACACCAATCCGGGTGTGTCTAAAAATAAATCAGTCCCACTACTGTATTGTGTGCGACATTTGTAATTACATAAAATGTCGAGCGAACAACAACTCGAAACTACTGCAGCCGATACCATATTCTGTTGTTGGCGTGACATTGCTGCTCGTAAACGTTGCAGTGTAGTTAAACAAAAAACTATTTATGATTTGTTTAAAAACTAATTTTATATTTTTGTAATGCATATAAAATTATGTTTGTACATCAGAGTTCAATACAAAACAGTGTTTATTTAATAAAACTTCAATTTTTGCGGTTATAAACTGTAGTTTTATTTTAACCTCTGCATATTCCGTGTTATTCAAGTTGCTCACAATTCGAGATACTCTCGGTCCCATTCAACTCGAAATACCGGGACTCTACTATATTTGTAAATTCAACACCTATTAATTAAATCACTAAACATGGAATACGCATTTTAAAGCGTTTTATCGACAGCTGTTTTACCCAATTGTAGTTCTCAGTTCCTCTGTATACTTTTACA
Organism: Philaenus spumarius; assembly: GCA_018207615.1. Taxonomy (NCBI): domain Eukaryota; kingdom Metazoa; phylum Arthropoda; class Insecta; order Hemiptera; family Aphrophoridae; genus Philaenus; species Philaenus spumarius. The sequence continues at coordinate 167,279 of JAGFPH010000374.1, forward strand.
ATCTTGTTAGATTATTATGTAGGCTACTTGTTTACATATTTAAGGTAACCACAACCACTTAGATTACTTCGGTTAAATGTTATCAAACTCAAGGAGATTGCAAAACCAATACTATTATACAAACAAATTTATATACATACACCATATCGTTAATTGCGTTGACAAGGAGCCTTGTCATGTTTTTATAGCCAGTCATCCCTAAGGAAGTATTGACATAACTAGCCATGGGAAGTATAAATTAGTCTTGTGAAATAAAGGTGTGGAGATTAAAGTCACGAACACGTCTGTGGTTCTCAGAGTTTTGAATTTCGATGTTAGAACCTAGCAGGCGCAGAAACCTTGTCCCGATAGCCCGTAGTCGTTATATACAAACAAAAGTTGCTTCTTAAATCTAGGGGATTTCGTTTTAGCCGATAAGTCATTACAACCAATGTCTGTAAACAATATCCAGTGTGTATAGTATTTGTACTTGTGTTCTTGAAAACACCACTGGCAATAGTGATGAAATTAAATGTATATGATTCTAGGTACAAGGAATCGGTCAACATCTGCTAGTACATAGTAGACCGGACCAGAGGGTTCAGATATGACACTTTGCAAATCTTGAAAACAGCTACAATAATTTTGGTGAGTGGAGTAGGTTTTTTTGGGTGATTCAGTATTTTTTTTTTTTTTAAATTTGTTTCGTTCAAAGCTCAGTCAATTTTAAAATGAGATCAAGATATAAGAGTGAAATTATATATGAGATCTGTCTAAAAAGTTCAGTGAATAGTCTAATACATCGGTATGCAACGCTTGAAACAGCAAGCGTGCATGCATACACAGGCATGAACATGTCTGGACCTGCCATCTATCAGGAATTGCCAAGGCTTCCATTACAGTACTTTTACAGTCATTGCAACAGAGTGTTCCGAGTAGTGTGCTTCGAAAAGCCATGCAGCAAAGACAAAACATTAAAGTTCTGCTTCAAATTGGGTAAAATGGCGACAGAAACCCATGAGATGTTGGTGCACTTGTACGGGTAGGATGCTGCGAGTAGGAAATGTGTATACGATTGGTTTTGCACGCTTTCGTGCTAGCAAAGAATCGGTGGAGGACAAACCGTGTTGACGACCATCCAAAAGCAGTACGCCGAAAAACATTGTACGTGTGTGAGCGATAACAAAAGATTGGCGAATGACTCTGCGATTAATAGCAGAAGAAGTGGATATTAGCAAAGACACAGTGAGGGCCGTCGTCCATAAAGAATTTTGCAAACACAAGATTTTTTTACAATTTTTCCCGCACATCCTAACAGACGATCAAAAAGCAAGTCGTTTTGAGGCCAGTGGCGATTTCATCGATATGTGTGACCGGGATCTGATTTTTCTGGGTTCCATTGTCACAGGAGACTTGGTGTTACCAGTACGACCCCGAAACGAAAAGACAATCAATGGAATGGCGGTCAACTTTATCCCCGCACAAACAAATAGCCATGTGGAAAAATCCAAAGTGAAGACCTTATTGATCATATTTTTTGACAAAGAAGGAATCATCCATAAGGAGTTTGTTCCTACTGACTAAATGGTGAATGCCGCATTCTACTTGGAGGCTCTCAAACGTTTGATGCAGTGCATTCGGCGTGTTAGGCCACAAAAGTTCCAGACGAGAAATTGGTTGCTGCACGACAATGCACCATCGCATACAAGCATCATTGAACGCCAATTTTTGACTCAGCTTGGCATGACAGTTTAGCAACAACCATCGTACTCTCCAGATCTGGCGCCTGCTGATTTTTGTTTTGTTCCCACGTCTTAAGAAGGCCTTTAAAGGATCACAGTTTGCGGACGTCGAAGAGATTCAGAACCAAGTAACGGCAATTCGAACGATTCTAACATGAAGACTTCTCCAACAGTTTTGAGGCGTTATACGAACGTTGTCAGAAGTGTGTTGTGACTGGTGGAGAGTGTTTTGAAGGCCAATAAAAGTATTTCTAATGTACATTCTGTTTTTTATGTTTTTATCATACCATTCACCGAACATTTTAGACAGACCTCTTACACCAACCAACCAAAGAAGTAGGCCAGGCTATGCGTGAAACACTATAGATCTTCATTGCTTATGGTATAACAGCCTTAGATCCAGAAATACCGTAACAGAACCATTAACTTTCACGAGACCTAGCAGTTGAAATGTAACAGTTTCACTTAACTACATTGAGCGGATCATTGAACCAGAGCAAGCTGATTTACATCTACTTTCCAGTAAGACCGAAATTACTTTCTTATACTGAATTTTGTTTTATACTTTGCTTTGGCGGCCATTTTACTTCTATAATTCTACAACAATCCAGCTAAACATTGATTTAAAGTCATTTATTTCTGCTGATCTCACTAGCTAACACAATTATTAAAATTTAACTTTCGGGTTTATTATTATTATATTAGAAAATATATTATTGCATTTACATATAAAGTTTCAAATCTTGTTTACTCTTAGCGACCCGAGGAATATAATGTCAACACATGTGAGAACAGTGCATCAAAGGCGTGGTCCACACTTGCTGCAAATTGACGCGGAATGCTGCATCACTTCAATCTTCGCCCTATCGGTGTCTCTAACATTGATAGTCTCTCACCAACCAACATGGATAGTACATTAATGTTTGCTTATTTGTTCAAATTTAGTATTTATTTACACGTTAAAAATATATATCAAATTAAAGATAAAACTTTCAAAAATCTAGATATTGTTTTACAAAATTGTAGGCCTGTTTGTTAAAATTTTGTATTTATGTACACTATTATATATCAAATTAAAGATAAAAATATTATCTTTTAATTGAATTTGTATTCATATTGATATATCAAATGTCTTAGAATTTATTAAAATTAAAATGAAGAAGTTAAAAGTTCTATGTCCATATTTTTGTCAGACAGTTTTGAAAAACTAATTTCACGTAAATAGGATATGGTTGCAAATGCGCACTGTCCTATAGCAGTTGAGTACTACTATGTATCGCGATGTGGGAAAGTCATGTGCATCACACAGGAACCTGCGTCCCTCTCGATAGTTATCGGAAGTTATCAGATAGGTGTGCATCGCATCATCTGTTACTATGTACTTCTTCCTATCCGATTAAAAGTGAAACAGCATCCCACATCCCTTTGCAGCAGATGTGCACACTGGGCCTTGAATAAAAGTACAGTAGGGCCTAGAGCGCCGATCATCCGAAAGTCGGTCATCCGAAACATCGCCTAACCGAAAGGTTAAAAATTCACGCCATGCCAACATTACACAAGTTCGCACGTCGGTCCGGTCCGTGTCACTGTTACACATCCACCTGTACACCTAACCTCATGTGTGTCACTGACATCAGTGTTGTTTTAACTATCCGTGCTGCTGTCGTGCTGAGTGACTTCTAGCAATGTCGGTGAAACGTAAACGTGTTGTGCTTAGTCTTTCTGACAAACTTAAAATTATAGAACGACTAAAAAAGGTGCAAGTGGATCAAGCTTAGCTCGGGAGTTTGGTGTAGGGAATTCAACAATAACTAACATTAAAAAGAACAGTGAATCTATCACTTTGCTTGTGTGCTAGACAGTGAAAACGGAAGCTGATGATGAAGAAGCCTTGCAATGCTTTGAGACTGGTATTAAATGGTTGGAACAGCAAGACGAATGCGATGCTGTGCAGCTGCTGTCTTTGAAACGCCTACAAGATTTGGCGGCAAACAAACGAGTCTCAAAACTTAAACAAACATGTTCGACTTTTTCTTTTAGGTTAATTTTGTACTGTTTTTATCACATCTAAGTCGGTAAACAAAAAAAATGTATGTACTTTATGTGCAATCTACTTTATATGTACAGTATGTATTATACATAAACTTAAATCAAAGTATTATTTCTAGTCGAATAACGTGTTTTATTTGCGTTCCACTACCCTCAACAAAGAACTAGACTTTTTCCAGAAATGTTCGACTATCCGAACACTCTCCTGCACCAATTGTTTCGGATAGTCGGCGCTCTACTGTAATTGAATAACAAATTCATTATGATTAGGAACTAATGAGTTATAGTTTTTACATGCGTTGTGATGTACAATGAAGGTCATTCTTGCATATTTGAAATGAGAAACGTACTGATAACAATAAAGTTTTTTTTTTTTAAATGAAAACTGTTTAAAATAAACTAAATTAAGCTCATACAAAAATTTGTATTCTACTTAAAATGGTATCAACACAAACTACAATAGATCAAAAATTACAATGACATTGTCATAATGAACCTTGATGGTAGAAAATACTACAACTGCAAATGTAATCAGTTTTGGCAAAAAGGCAAAGAATCTTAATGGCCTTTAAGATTCATACTTTACATGTACTTAACAGTAGATATGTACAAATAAATTTTATTTACTGATATTTTTTAAACTACTACACAGATCTAATTCATAATTTTCTTAAAAAGATTCAGTAAAGACATTACTAAATTTTAATCACATTCAACTGGAAGTTTGTCAAAAAAGCTTTATAGCCTACAGTGGAACCTTGGTTATCAGAGGCATGTCCATATCAAAACATACAGAGCAACAGGTGAAAAAGACTCTGTAAAAGCCCATTTTAACCGTCCCAGTGCGATTGGAAGGCCACCCCATTTGGCCCTTCATGGTGCGATATATCGGATAAATTGTGTCAGCGCGTTGTCGGGCACTCGGGCGGCCCTACCGCTTTTCTACTGCAATTCGGCATTGTCAATAACCTTTTTTACTTGGAATTAAATGGAGTTTGGTTTGTCGTTTACTAAAAAAAAAAAAGATCTTTCTGTAATTAATTTTAAACAGTAAACACAATATGTTTTGCGGATTTATTAATTTGGTTTAGAAGAATCGTATAAACACATCATTAATCATGAAAATATCAGGCTTATTTATTTGACTGTATTTCCGAAAGAGTGTAAAGCACGAAAAGTGTATAAAATGTTAAAATGGACTTAATATCTTCAGGAAGTTTACATTTTTCTTGAACTAGTGCAGCACTTATCAGAAATTTAAAACAAATCAAACCATTTACAGTTGGACTTGATTTAAAGAGGTACACTATTAAAAACAAATGACCTAATCAATTATAAGAGTATTTGAGTAATTGTATAAGTGTAATAAGAGTACTTCTATAGTGTCGTTGTTAATAAAGGAAGCTACAACGTGTGGCAGGGTCTGCGCATCAACATTTAATGTGGTAGAGGTGGCAAGGTCATTGAAATTTGGCCAGTTTGACGCGCTTACTGTCTTTTTAATCGCCAGAGGTAAGCTTAGATGACCAAGGTTCTAATGTATTAGTTTTGTTTCTTTCAACATCAGAAAAACTTTAAATCTTCACTAGTCACGGTACGTACTATTTAGACTAAAACTAACCAAAAGAAAACAAACTTTTCACATTAATTGGCAAGAAAACAGAAAATCAAACAACAAAATTACAAGCATAATAAATCCGGTTGAATAAAAACATACCTTCTACGCTGTGATGAAAATTTCATTCATTCCTTGAAATCTACCAAATGTTTTATAAAATAAAGGCCTTCATGAAATGCGAACTATATATATAAAAGCTAGATAGCGCTGTACTTACTTAATCTATACCGTGTGGTAGGCCTACACATCACTGATTTAAAAACATTGGAAATCTAATAACTTTCTGCAATTAAAAGTTTAACTACTGTAGTTGCAAAATATGCATATAATTATATTTAAAATTAACGTTTAAATTTACAATTTACTTGAGTTGCATTTTATCAGTCATCAATTTAAAAATTAACAGTAAACAACCATTTACGGTAAGTTTAGTTTCATGGGTCAACTCTGGTAATTTTAGTCTCAGGATTCATATAATCTAAAAGGCCTTGCAATCGTTTTCTAATTCTTTTTTGGTCGTCAAGGGTACAGCCTAATATAGCGGTTTCAAAGTTTTTATCAGAAGTTCCCTGACAGTAATTAGATGTACAAGCAGCCATGTACGACATGCATCGCTGCCTAGATGTAGAAGGATCTTCTTTCAACGAAACCACTAGACTGTCAATCAGTCTGTTGACTTGGTGCAACGCTTCTTCTTGAATTCTATCTCTTGTAGTTCGAACTAAAACCTCGACAGTGTGGCATCGGACGGTGAGTCGTTCAGAATAGCGTTGGACGTCTTCACGGTCATCTGAAAATTTTATTGGTATTAATGGTTTATAAGAACATCGAGAAATAATCTTGTGTTACATGAGTTATAAAAATAATCTAGAAGAAAATAAATATTCACTGACTTTGTGCGTCCTGTAATCAATATAATATAATAAATGTAAGCGCAGAAGAAGCATATCGCACCACGAACTTCGAATAAGAAGTCGGTGAAGCAGCTGGATATCGAGGGCCGAAGTGGCCAAGTATGTTCTAGAAAATTCCAGAATTTCCCAAAATGTTGTACTTGGCACATATTACTCTTAGGTTATATACAAGAGAGAAAAACATTTGCATTTCCATCATGTGCGTCTATGATATAAAATATTGTATTGAAAATATTTTAGGTAAAATGTACATAGAGACACAACAAAATCATTAAAACCTTGAGTTAGGAAGCAAATTGGAAAGGAGGTTTAAAGAGTTTGTTTTAATTATTAATTAAGTATAAGGGGGTGTTACTTCTCAGCCATTCCGTACTATTTATAGTCATTGGCTTACTTTACGTCCAAGACACATGGTTAAAGTGCTCATCGAGTTTTGCTACAGTTGGAACTTTTGTAACGTATGTGATTTCATAAATAAGATAAAAGGTAACACGTGATTTGAAATGATCAATAAAGTATTTAGGGCTATTTTCAAAGCTCTATAAAGCAGACAACAAATAATTATATTCATGATCTAGAGCAACCGGATATGCTTATAAATAACTGTTTGTTATTGTGGCTTACCGCCAGCAATCCTTTTGAAAAGTTTTTCCTTAAAATTAAATTTTCACTAATACACGACAAGTGTTTTGGACCTTATCGTCCATCGTCGGGTGATGAAAAACACTTAAGTAAAGCATTCAACATGATCACAAAATGGCATCCATGTAACACTCGTGCAAAATAAATACATAAACGTTCACATCAATGTCTCTGCACCGGCACTACACGGATTAGTGAAAATTTAATTTGAAGGAAAAACTTCAAAAGGATTGCTGGCATAAGTCAATAACAGTTAACAAATAATTATAGGTCATGGCCAAAATGTTTGTTAAACAGGTAGTAAAAAAAAACAGGGTTATTATTTATTTATGTAAAAAAAACAGAAGGCCTATGTGAATAAACACAGTTGACTCTACAGGGCGTGGGAATCAAGGACAGAAAAATGTTCCATGTAAGATACGTGTATTGTTACAGTGAATCCCAATGAGAGGTATGTCATATTTCTAAGTAGACATGGATAGCCGCCAACCATCTTTTACAATAGATTATGACCGCTAGATAACGCTACCACTTTCTTAGGATACCATAGCTTTATAGATCAATATATTGATATAGGGTATTAGGTTTACAATGAAAGCACTTTGTCAAACGTCAACAACTATAGAAATTAAATTTCTTGTCAGTGATTGACAGCCCTCTTTGTGTTTCCACAATGGTCACAATAATTTATTCACTCCTTTTACAACCAAATGAATACTAAAGTCACATGAATGAGTAAGGTAACTCCTTACTTTTAGTGTAAACATAGAAACATGCACTTTTAAAAAATCTAAAAACTAACAAATATTAAAGAAACTACAACACTTGCAAAACTCTTAAAAATGCAACTACATGATGGATAGTGTCCATAAACCAGTTTTATTTTTTAACAAGTACTTTTACAGATATATGTGTTTTTAGTTTTGAATTAAGTGAAATAGGATGGAATTTGGTAGACATTTTGAACTTTGGTCAATCGAGATAAGACAATCCACTGTAGGGAACTAAGTCTACTTGTTTACTTTACTGCTTGACCTATAAATATTGATTTGGAACCTGGTTTCTAAATTGCTTGCATATTTTGTTATTGTTGTATAAATAGTAAACCCTTATTATTATTATTTTTTTGTTTCTTCTTGTTTTGCTATTCAGCTGGGCACTGAGTTATATCATGCGGCCCCTTAATCACAATACTTTTATCTAAAGCACTTTTGTCTTATACTTGATGTGTCTCTTTGTAAAAGGAAAGCTATTAATGATTTATGATTGGAATTGTGACATATTATGAGGGTAGGTTGTTATTTACACAACAATGATGTAAACTCCTATATTTAAATTGTCAATGTATAAATGTTTAGTTAGTCAAATAAAGTGGGAAAATTGAAAAGGAAACATTTTAAAATTAAAATGTTGGAATGAATGAATTTTAAGGAGGGTAATGTAGGTAATATCTTCTCGCTTGAGACCCGTCAAGCATAGCACCTAACCAGAAAAGGTTGGGCCCTGGATGAAGAATCCCATGAGTGGATTTAATAACATACATGCATTTTTGTTTGAATTAAATTATTTTTTTAATATTTGTTAGGAATTTATTTATTTCGCGTATTACTTCGAAGTTATTTAGTTTTAATATTTCTACTAGCTTAAAAGGAGGTTTATAATTTTCGGCATTAAGTTTTAAATATAATTCGTTTCGGAAAATCTCATGTGCAGGACAGTTCAAAATGAGATGTTCGAGGGATTCGAACTGGCCCAAAGTGCACTGAAGGCATAGGGGTGTAAAATACAGATTTAATTTGTGTAAAGTTTCATTTACATTGGCGTGTCCAAAACGTAACCTATTTATATTGATTATTTCATGTCTACATAGTTTTGTTTTCCAAAACCATGGTATGTTTGAGATTTTGGGATTGATTGCTTTATACCATTTTGCTTTAGAGGAAGTGTTATAGATATTCAAGAATTTTTTGTCGTTTAAGTGTTTGATGGTCGATGTTAGGTCAGTGGTCGGTAAAACGGTCCCCTATTTATCAGTGTACCCAGTGACGGACTATTGCAACTTATTAATTTTGAATAATATGTGTATTTACTTCCACATAAGTTACTGATTAAAAGCTTTGAATTTTGACAAAATAATTAAAAAAATAATCATGACATCAAATGTAGAGGGCAGTGATATGATTTGTGGTGGGAACTGGCATGCCACATTTTCGGTTGAGGAGATAGCAGATTGCATGCATCCCTTAATTAATTCACTGTTTGAGGCCCTATCTAAATTAACGGACCAGTTTGGCTCACAATGTGTTGTAAATGTAATAGAGGACTTAAAACAGTTACTCGTGTTTGTTGAAAATATTATTAAAATTAATGCAGAGCTTCAGGAAATAAATAAAATTGCTTTGACAGAAAAAGAGTCATTACAGAAAAGCTACACTTAATAATAAGAAGACTAAAGTCTTAAATGAAAAAATAAACGAGCTAGAGGACAAATTAAATTGTGACTTTGTGAAAGAGAATGATTTACTTGTAACACGTAACCTTAAATTGTTACAGTCCGTTTCTTCTCTGAAACAAGATTTAGAGGACCGGAGAAGGATAATTTTAGAACATGAAAACAGATTAAAACAAATGGAGGAAAAATTAAGTAATCTGAAAGACGAACTAAATAAAGCAAATAGATTAGTAAGGAACCCCAATTATTATTAAATAGGCCTCTGGATAGGGAAACTGTGGTAAATAGGGAACAACAGCCCATAGATAAACACACAGGAAATAAGTTGGAAAAAACAAATTTACTAAAAAAAAAGTTAGCCTAAAGCGTAATTCTAAAGGTCAGTGGACTATACTAGACATAACACCCACAAAATTAAAAAGTCAATCAGTGCGAATAAA
>JAGFPH010000374.1:211397-222245 GCA_018207615.1 Philaenus spumarius
GGAGAAGTATTGTACCAATTTTAATTGAGCAAAGGAGGGAAGTATTGTACCAATTTTAATTGAGCAAAGGAGGGAAGTATTGTACCAATTTTAATTGAGCAAAGCCAAGAAGTATAGAACCAATTTTAATTGACGAAAGGAAGGATGTATTGAAGCAATTATGGTCAAGCAGTAACAATTTCCAATTGCTTGCTAAAAACACTCACAAGACCTGCCTTTAAAGACTTGTTTTATGTGATGTTCCTACGTGCGTCTTTAAATCTTGTATTGTAAATTTATATAATTACTATGGATCGTTGTTTCAGAAAATGCAAGAACAAATAACAAAACATTCACCTACATTAGGAAGAGATGCTGTATACACAAAAACGGTAAGAAGCTTTTTAATATAATACAGTGTGTCTATTTTGTGGAGGGCTCTAAGACAGTTACACACCATTAGACAGAGAATCATATGTTCCTAAATAGCAAACCAAGCCTTCTAACACCTCTCCCTCCCAACCCATCCCTTCCCTTATTCCGCTCAAAAATTCCAGTGACCCCATATCAAAATTATTTTGTGTAAAGTGTCTTAAAAATTAATGGACATGGCGAGGCTAAACAAAACCAATATTATCAATGATTTAAGAAGAAAGAAAACTTGCCAAGTTAAAACAAGAAAATCTTTGTGAGGATAAATGTTTAAAAATGGTTTAGATAGTTGAATTAGTTCTGGCTTTCTATTAACAACTATTAACATATACATTTTAGGTATTTTTGCCTCCGGAATAGGTTGTACGAATAATAATTTAGGTACATACCTTTTAAAAAACGTCAATTCCTATTCCTGTTCTTTGTTCTAGATGACCGGTTTCGATCTTTTGTTTCAGATCATTTTCAAATCTTCTTACACTTATATAAAAGTTTTGTTCAGCTGAACATAGTTGAAATACACATAACACTTATACAAACACAAAACTCATCACAAAACGTTTAAAAAATTTGTTTAAAAAAAGGTAAAAGTCATATCGTCATTCACTAGTGAATCCGTAAAGGACATGTCCTACAAGAACAGGAATAGGAATTGACGTTTTTTAAAAGGTACGTACCTAAATTATTATTAACTATTAACAGACTAAAAATAATAAGGGAGCTAGCTAATTGGCCTAGATGTAACATCTTGAACTGTAGACCTATTCTGCTGATCGAAGGACTCGGCCATACTTTTATAGGCTGTTTTGATTGGGACTTTGGCTATTTGTACATGAATTTTTTTCTGTGATTTCACTACTTCTTTCTAAGTTTTTTTGCAATGCTCCACACCCATTAGAAGTTGTTCATGATATTGATGAGTAGTAAAATTTGCACTTTTTAAATCTTGAATCTTTTAAGTGGTTCATTGTCAACCTGTCAAATTTGGTGTGTAACATTATATGGTTCTTAAATCTCTGAACTGAATTTCATAACATTATCATAAAAGAGAGGAGGGTAAAAACGGGGTGCAGGACATGTCCGAATAAAATTTGGTGGAAATTGAGGCTTGGCTGGAAAAATTTTGACCGGGGTAAAAATCTTAAAAAATGAGGAAAAATAGATAAGAAATTAATGGGAACAAATGTCAGCCTAATCGGTTTGTTTACGATATATATATTATTACACATACAGACACACACAATAAGTGTGTTGTCTGCTTTAATCTTCGCTGCACAAAATATCGTACGTTTGAGCCGCCGATACTACATTTTTGTGCTGTTTGATTAATGGCAGTTTTCTGATTCTTGACTGGCTACAAACCTTTGGTGTTCTAATACAGGTAGTCCTCGTTATACGCGGTAGATGCGTTCTGGCAAAGTGCCGTGTAAATCGAAACCGCGTATACCAAGGACTATTACAGACCGGTTTGTAGCCAAAAATAGAACGTCATACAGCTTAGTTTTGATATTGATCAAGTAGTACTACATTAAAATGGTTTTTAGTAATTAAAACAAACGATTTTGTTTTTCAAATTAATTTTAGTGGCTAAATTCTCAACAAAATCAAATTACTAAATTGTTGACTGAATTCTGTGCAAACAACATATAAATAAATTGAGTAAATCAAGTTAAATAAAGATAAATACAGTAGTTTCAATCAAATTAAGATTACAGTGAAATATTTTGAAAGAAATTAAGTTTTTTACTACATTCTAGATTATCACTCGTGACCAATATTTTTGCTACTGATAGGAAACGATAACTTGATCGCTTGATGTGACTTAATTGTAAAAATAAACAAACCCAGACAGTGGCAGAGCAAGTAGGGGTACCATTATAAGAGCACTGACTTTGAGGGGAGAGTGAGAAGACAAACAGCGCGCTAGTACAGTATCTTATAAAATTATCAGCTGTAGCTTACACTCCAAACAATTCAGCTCAAATACAAAACCTTTCAAGAACTTTTTTTACCGCGTAAAAGTGAAAATGCATAAAGCAGGACCGCGTATAACAAGGACTGCCTATACTTTCTGTAGGTATTATTATACTACCAGTATGCAAATTTTGTTAGCTTCATACAAATGATATTATTCAAGCGATAACAACTAAATAAATCACAGTACACCAAATTATACTAAGGTAAATGGGTCTTTATGAGTAAATTGCATACCATTTGATGACTCGTTTGTTTCCATTTTCATTGCACAGATGGGATTGGAGGGGTGTAGTTATACGATCGCCAAGTCGCGTGTCACACATGGCTAAATTTTTAGTCAAAAAAGTGGGTTCAGGGGAAATTTGGTGTGCTAGAACATTTTCTGCACACCTGGCTAAAATCAGTGCTTTTGGGTTTATGTAATATACGCACTACACTTGACCTTCCTCTAGTGCGTGTTGTCCAGTAATCTTTTGAAAAATTATCTTTTTAAACTGATCCTTCAACTACGGCACACACCCGCTCGATGCTGCCTTTGATTATCGGTGAATGTGTGAGGCAACAAAATTTGTGTTGCCACATTTAATGTGGATGCAACATTTGTAAACCTTAGTTTACAATGCCTAGGCAAGAACTCTATGACAGTCCTGTATGCTGCTTTAAGCATTTTTTTTTTTTTGTTTCAACACTGTTTCTGTAACAAAAAACCAAATTTCTCACACATGGGAAAGTCAGGGAAACGAAAAATAGGCAGGGGAAGTCAAGGGATTTGCAAAAAAAAATTTCATATCATTGATCCCCTTTCGTTTCTTTTTTATTTTCTTATTGGTTACGCCGTTTCGCCTCTTTATCAGGCTAATACAAAAACTGAAAGGTATTTCTTTGCTTTATCAGAAACTGTTAAAGCAATTTCTACACATAGCTTGTAATATCTGCATATTGTAAAAAGTTTTTTTTTTGGGTGATTTATTTTATAGCTTACAAAAGTTTATAGTTATTAGTTATTAATTAGTTTAAAGTTCATCGTGCTCTTATTTTAAGGTTTGAAATAGTTATTTCTATTGTTAGTTATTTTTAGTCGTAGCTGAAATAAGTAGTTGTTATTTATTAAGTTAGTCAAAATTTTATTTTCGTTTTTTGTTTTTAAATTTCTTTTGGACCTAACTGGTTTTTCACCTTCAAAAATTTAAATTGTAGCTAGCACGTAGCATGTAGCAAAACAGGTAACCATTGATTATAATGAATAAACATTTCTGCTTATTTTTTACAGTCCAAAATATCCAGATTACCCGGCTATCTGACAGTACAGTTTGTCCGATTCTTCTATAAAGAGAAGGAATCAGTAAATGCAAAGATATTAAAGGATATCAAGTTTCCAATTGATTTTGACGCTTTCGAACTCTGCACTCCGGAACTACAACAGAAACTGACTCCAATGAGGACCAAATTTAAGGTATTTATATGTTGGTAGCTAATCTTAAATCGTAACGTCTGATACTGGCTGAAATACGTGGGGGAGGATGTAGCGGACACCGTTGAAATCTTCAAAGTTCAAGAGATACAAAAACAACAAACTTTCTTACTTTTGATTGGCTTTAAACTGTTAAAAAAATAATATTTTTTAAAGCAGCCATTTTACTAAAACCTACTGTTAGGAATTACGGCTAGTGAAGATGAGTAAAATTTTCTCTGAAACGTTTTCTGTAACAATATCATATTTATAGGCCACATGTTATATTTAATCTATGTTTAACTTATTTGTATACTCACAGTCCTTTTTGTTTCCTTTTTATTTTCTTATTCTTTACGCTATTTCACCTTTTTATCTGGCATTATAAAACCTATATTTGTGTTTTATTACTTGCATTCATTGATGCGCGTCAATTGGTTAAATGAAAACATACACACATCACATTCATAAATAACACATAAAACATAACACAACACTTTGGGACATTTAAATAAATTGGAAAAAACTACGCGGTCTGTAGCTCACATGTGTCCGTAAACGTTTTTAACTCAATACTAATTTTCTCATCTGTTCAGTGTGCTAGCTTGGCTTTGATTGGAGGGGTCTAACTGAATGATTCTGTCAAATATTGTATTTGCTTGGAATAATATTTTTTCGTTTAATAATAAAGTTGGGTCTATTTTTTAATGTTTATAAACTTGGAATTACTTCAAGACGTTAATAATTTTACCTTTAGAACATTTATGTAAAATTTGCAAGTTTTTTGTCTATATTAGTGTAGCTGTGGTCTGTTTCTATTAAATGTTCTGCATATTTTTAGGTTTTATTATTGTTTGTGGAATTATTATTTGGGAATAATAATAAATCCTTTGGGAATAAATTATTTGGGGATCCTTTAAATCTGGTTTTGAAGGATTTTCCGGTTTGGCCTATATATAACGTGTTGCAATCATCGCAGGTTGTTTTATAAATGCCGCTTGCATCATGGGGTTGTTCAAATTTTTTACGTTTCATCATTGCTTGACCTAAATTGTTTTTTGTTCTATAGGCAAGTTTGGAGCCTGTTTTTTGAAGTTTCTTGCTGTGACATTGTCTATTAAACCGTGATAATTTATTCCAATGTATTTGACTTTTTCCTCAGTTAGTTGTTTTTCGTTATTTTTCTTTTTAATTATTTTGTCTATCATGTTATGGTTGTGTTTGAGATGGCTATTTGCTTAATTATATTTATTTCATTTATTTATATATGAATTTAAATGAAGGGTGGATTTGATTCAATATGTTTTCATTTAACCAATTGACGCGCATCAATGAATGCAAGTAATAAAACACAAATATAGGTTTGATAATGCCTGATAAAGAGGCGAACGGTGTAACCAATAATAAAATAAAAAGGAAACAAAAAGGACTGTAAGCTGGGAGTATACAAATAAGTTAAATATAGTAAAAATAACCAGACCAGTTAAGGCAATAAATAACCATTATATTTAATGGCATGCCAAGTGTTTAGTGGTGATCTCTATTAATGTAACAAAGACACCTAAGGAGGATGATGTGTTGCTAAGTGAATTACATTAAAACATTGCAATAATAAAAGGCACATCTATGTTTAAAAATAATACAAAATGAAAGTAGGCTAACTTGTATTTTGTCCACTTTGTGATGGTAATAATCTTTTCTTTCTTCTTTGTTTACTGACTACACACTTGGAAATAATTAGCTTACACACAAGAAAGTTCGTGCTAGCAAACTTTTGTTTGTTGTTGCTTAACTCACGGCTTTTACAACTAAACATGATGATAATAACGTATTTACACAACTCAAATAAATAAAACCTTCAATTACTTCATACATGTAGTTAGTATTTGTGAAAATAAAAGTTACTTCATGTAGCACTACACGAAGCTTTGCACAAAATGTTCTCCTTCACAAATGTCAATTATATTGTTTTATCACTTATAATGATGTAATTAGCGTTAGCAAATAGGTATGGAAATGGATAACTGATGCAATGGCGAAAAAGCGGCGTAGTTGTGTATATAGTGCCATGCTGACATAACATCACTGCCGGCTTCCAAGATAAAAAACGAGAAAATTATCTTGCTTGATGGGGGGTAGCACCCGCTGTGATATGGACCAAACAAGACGTTTCTTTGAAACTGGGTATCTGTTGTTAAATCATATTGGCCGTTAGTGTATATGAACTTTAACATTGCTCATTGAGTTTTAGAACAGCTGATCGAGTGCGGGAAAACAGTGAAATGCCTTGATACCGAACAACAAGAGAAAAATCATGGTGTTCTATTTTTAGGCCAATAAATGGCATGTTAGCCAAAAACATCCAACACAATTTTTGACCAGAAGTAACAATTTCTTGAACTTTTTCATACTAGATTGAATGTTTTTTGGGGTTTTATCTAAATAAATTAACATAGGAGATTTTTCTGCACATTTTGTTCTTAAACGACCTTATGGCTCGTCTGATTCCCCTAAAATAGATCAAAATGTAAAATACCATAAAAGTGCTTGGTTTAAATCCACGAGCGTTATTTTAGTGTTGGGCAGCTTCTGATCCGAGGCCGACGACCGGGATGCGAACTCGCCAAGTTTGTCCGCTGCGAGGGGAACAAAGCAGTTCGGGAGCCGGAGTTGGAGGCCGAGATGCAAAAAAATTCTACTTATATATTTCGTACATGCTGGCAGCTATTCAGCGCCTTCGTGAGTAGACCAATTCATGTCTGCGGTTCAGCTGGGAGATAGAATTATTATTATGGTAAAACCATTGTCACAGTTGCTGTGTATAAACCAATAGTCACATTTACATTTATCTTTAAATATGTTGTAGGAAGTGGAAGACAAGCAGCTTGAAGAAGCAACAAATTTAAAGGTAGAACAACAAATAAAAGGAGATTCAAAAAAGAAACCGGTTAAAACAGAACAATTTTGGTTTGAAGATGGTAAGTGGTGGCAATGTATGACAGTTATATCAGGCGCCACGAATCAAGTCCTTTGGGCAATAGCCAATAGGAGAGGA
Organism: Philaenus spumarius; assembly: GCA_018207615.1. Lineage (NCBI taxonomy): Eukaryota > Metazoa > Arthropoda > Insecta > Hemiptera > Aphrophoridae > Philaenus > Philaenus spumarius. Next base: position 218,291 of record JAGFPH010000374.1, read on the forward strand.
AGAGGTTGTCAATACGTGCAGCTCCCTTCACAAGGTACTGCCAAGCTTTATCATAGCCAGGATAAGAGTTGGCAAACTTGCACGTCTTCTTTTGGTTTCTTTAAGGCGAGGTTGTCTTGTATATCTTCAAAGGACTTGACTAGTGACAGCTTGTATACTGTTTACATAATATGTATTATTACTTAACAGATTTTCCTCTAGTCGTTTTGTAAAATTGTCTACTAAAGAACTGAAAATATTTATTTTGAAGTTTTACTTTTCATTACAACTTTTACACGTTTAAAACGTGCTAAAGCGTTAGTAAAGAAATACAAATAGTGTTCTAGTAAAACAGTTTTTGGTTATTTTTTTTATTTAGAGAAATGGTTTAAGTATTTACCTGAATTCAAATAAGTAGGGTTTTGCGAGGGATACCGTGGGCACCATGATTTCACAACGCCCTAATTTTACGGGTGATATGAAAAAAAATAACATTAGACATTTGTTAGAATTAATACATACAGGTGGGGTCTTTTGTCTCATACACTGTAGGAAAAAGTCTACCAATCTCCACCCTCCGGAAGGATGCTTGGAAATAGGTGTTGAAAGATTGCAAAAACTTTTTGGAACGAAGTTCCTTATCGCAGGTTGCAGTAGGAGTTAACAAATAGAAAATGTAATGTGTAACGAACAAAAGTGTTATTAATTGGTTGCTATGGCAATGACAAATATAAAATACGAGTAACAAAAAAAGTGTTACCAAGTTGGTTGCTATGGCAATGAATGTAAATGCATTCAAGAAACATGTGTTTGGGATTATCAACTTAAATTAAGAGACGATTGGTTCCGTCCGGCGTAGTTCAGATATTATCGTCAAGTGCTGAAATACATTCAATAAACATAAAATGTTTGTTCATCAGTCTAGGCCTAACCTAAAATTGTTTTATGTATGTTGCCGTTAAGACAGGTAAAATAAATTAAACATACACACAATAATTTTAGGTTAGGCCTAGACTGATAAACCAACATTTTATGTTTATTGAATGTATTTACAATGAATGGATATTTAACTGTATGTACTATCTTGGGTTTGATATTATAATTTTAATTCTACACCTTTATTATAATAACATTAAACGTATGGAATGAGTAAATATTTGTATAAAAACAAACTAATAATAAACGGTAATTGAAAGATTAAAATTATGTGTGGATGTTGCCGTTAAGGCTGGTAAAAGAATTGAAGAAAAGGCGTGGTGAACCTCGTTCCTGACGGGGGTACCACGGCAGCACACATTTACTTTTTTTTTTTTGCTTCAGCGGGAAAACTGTATACATTCATTAAATGGGAAAGTTGTAGCTTCAGAAAATACCATTTTTTAAGACACCTTAAGACCTTGTAATTGCTTTAAATTATGTGTTATAGAAAAAATAAGGAAAAAAATAAAAAATCATGCTAGAAACTTGCAATTTGGCACAAACTCCCCATCCCCTATGGGTGGTTTAAAGAAAATAGTGGTTTTTAAAGAAAAAAGTGGGAATACAAATTTGTATGAAATTTTTAGAAATTGTAGTTTTTGGCATGCCGTTCATTTCGAGACCTTAACTCTTAGGTGTGACACGGTGACGATATATCGTCACCTAAAAATGAGTACCAAGTGACGATATTTCGCCGCTTGAATACTATGCGAAAAATGCCAGGAGACGATCTTTCGTCGCAGTGGGTTTTCTTATTATAAAACACATTATATACATTCAATAGGCATTATATTTATGTTAATGCATACTAGATAATATATCCAATACGTCTATAACAGAAGTCATCTGTTTAGACATTGTTATATTATATGTTATGACATTTAATTTAGAGTTTGTAGACTACAAGAAACGACGGAATCAGGTGGCCTACTGCGTAGTTGTTTACTATTCTCGCAAGTTGTTCTGATGCCATGTGCGATAAGTTATTATGCTTTTTTAGTTAATTAGTGTGTTAAATAGTTGTTTTTAGTGTTCTTATTGACAAATTGTGTAGACTTCTAGTTTTAAGCGTATATAACAACATAAAATCTTTGTGAAAATGGAAAAAAAGGCATTGGTTCATAGGCATATTTTAAGTGGTTCAATGGTATTGCCTTTCACTCATTGAATGATTTATTATGTAATGTGATCTATCGAATATAGTAATACAATGTAGTTTTTTTTAAATAACATGTTTAAAAATGTCACAATTTGTATTTTTGGGGATGCGGAATACTACCCCCCGGAAAACTACCCCCCCAGGTGAAACGTGACGTCACGAAATCTGCCAACTAACCAATATGGGAGCCGTGTCCGCGACTGGAATACTACCCCCCCCCCATAGCAAAAGCGGGTCGCCGGAATACTACCCCCCGGAAAACTACCCCCCCAAGCAGGTTCCTACAATTATACTGTTATCGGCAACATACTGTGACTAAACAGTTTAGGTTAGTCCTCTAGTTTTTTTTTTTATTCTAATTATATCGAAACTTGAGTGTGCGTGACTGGAAAACTGCCCCCCCCCGATCTCTGACGTCAAAATGACATAGGAACCTGCTTGGAGGGGTAGTATTTCGGCGACCCGTATTTTTATGTACAAATGTAAGTTTTGACTTTTGCCCATTGCATTGTGAAATTTCTAACAGCAATTGAAATACTGTATGTTTAGATCTTGGATCAAATAATTCTGGCTATTACACTTTGCAAGCAGTTTTAACGCATAAAGGTAGATCCAGTTCCAGCGGGCATTACGTAGCATGGGTGAGGCAGAATAACTCATCGGACACATGGCTCAAATGTGATGACGAGCAAGTATCCCCCGTCTCGTCTGAAGATGTTCTGAAGCTTTCTGGAGGAGGTAATTTCAATTATTTACTTGTATCGGGTAATTATTGCCAAGCAACTTCGGGTGTTATCATCTGTGTTGGGTGTTTTCAATGCAAAGAAAATGATTCATTTTAGGATTCTGTAGTACAACAAAACTGTTTAGTTTCTTTATGTTTGAATGTCCATTTATAGGATGGCAGCAATATACCGATATTTCTCTTGATATATCGATATATTTGTATCTATACTTTGAATTCCCGGTATATTGATATCTACTGTATATATGAATTTGAAAAGATTTTTTTGTAATCCGAGTGAGATCTCGAGTTTTACTGGACCGATATACACGCAGTTGGTACCACATTCAAGGTAATTGTCTGTATATTTGCCAATTTTGCTTGGATTTCAGCTATTACCCCACTAAATTTTCTAAAAACGGAAATTAAAATCTCTTATGGCAATTTAACATGGGGAAAATTTTTAAGCCTATTCCGAGTGATATCTGAAGTTCTGTTGGACTGATTGGCATGCGGTTTGTGTTAAATGAAGGGTTATTAACTCTATATTTGCCCACTTGCCTTAAAATTTTACTATTCCTTCATTTAATATTTAAAAAATGGAATTTAAAATATTTTCTATTCATTAACATTGTTTTTACTGATCAACTGAATAGCACAGATCAGCTGATTATAACAGCACATTTTTTATTATCATAACATGGTTTATTTATGTTATAATTTTCTTTGTTGAAGTAGGTTATGTTTAATTTTGCTGTAACAGATATAACATAATATAATATTCTTATATAATATACTAAAATCAATCAATAGTGAAGCATTGCTGGGTCCACTAGTATTTGTATTAATAATACTTTGGAACCCGATATTATATGACATCGATATATATATATATATATATGCCAAAACACATGAACCTTGTTTTGTAAATATTGACAATTAACCCTTTAATCCGTATAGATTACTACAGCGTTTTTTTAGTTACCGTTACATTACTTGTCACTCTGCGACTGTGTCTGTGCCCTGTCAGCGAACTTGACACTGTTGGCTGTCTCTTCTCACTCACCAACATTATTTTATTATAATATTTATAAGTAGGCATATTTCGTAAATGA
>JAGFPH010000374.1:222255-247901 GCA_018207615.1 Philaenus spumarius
AATAATGACACAATTTTCTTTCATTTAAAACAAACCGCATGAAAATCAGCCAGGTAGATTTCCAGAAAAAGAGAGATCATCAATAGGGTTGTATCTAACAAAAAAAACCCAAAAGTGTCCTTATAAATATATCGATGAAATAAATATTACAATTAAAAAATTTTTGACAACATTTTTTTTAAACTAACCGTCCGCATATCGGCATTGTCGATCTTCAGAAATAGGTATTTATAGGGATTTAACCTAAAAGAAAGAGAGAAAAAAGTGCTTTTATAAATATATTGATGAAATAGAAATGACATTTCATAATTGATTGATAATAATGATAACATTTTTTTTTTTTAAACAAACCGCAAGAAAATCTTGGTACGTCTTCAGAAATAGGTATTTGTAGGGTCACCAAAAGTTAAAGGCTGTGTTGAATTATTACATTAAGTAAGATGTGCATGCTTTATAGTCTTGTTACTCAAAGACGTACGTCCACTTGCTTAACAGGTAAAACACACAAACCTGTCGGTAATGTAATCCATACTTTGTGCTTAAGGAAAATTGTTGTGAACACATAGAACAGTGACTGCCAGTAAGGAAAGACTACTTTACCTATAATTTCATTTATAAAATTCTGTAGCAAATCATCATATGTAATAAATCTATAATAGTAAAAGTAACAGTATTTACATAGATACTTTCTACTTGTTTAGGTGATTGGCACTGCGCATATGTTCTACTTTATGGGCCTCGTATCCTCGAGGTTCCTTTAGACTCATCCTCCACGGCCATGGATTGTTCCACTACTAACTCAAATTGAGCTGAGTAAATGTTTACATTTCTTGTACTATGTTTGAAACATTTTGTTTTTATATTCTTGTAATATTAACTCGCTTGTTAAGTTACGATTATTATTAAATATAAATTGTATTGCAGATATTTTAATTATACTTTATTTATGTGACCATATTCTCATTATAGCTACATAGGCTACTAGGCTAGTCAGAGGTATTCATAACATACATATAGAGTGTGAAAAACTCTTGGTAAAGTTTGAACAGCTAGAAATGTCAATGGTAAACTTCTACTGTACCAATTATAATATTTTCTGTGACTTTTGTGGTAGTTTAATATGTTTTAAACATATCCCTTTTTAAAGGATCATTGGAATAATCTATTAAAAAAAAAGAAGAAAGCTTTCGTGGGACTGCTGACAGAAGTGAAAACAGTTACGAATATAAATCGTTGGTTATATTGATTTAATCTGAAATTTGATCTTTATTTTTATCTTGTCCCATTTAAAATTGAAATCTGTTGTCTATAGTCAAATAATAATTCAGAAACATAATTTTAGGTTAGGCCTATACTGAACCAACATATGTTTCTTTAATAAATTTACATTCAAGAACATGTGTTTTGGTTCATCAATTTAAATTAAGAGGTTCCGTCCGGCGTAGTTCAGATATTATCGCCAAGCGCTGAAATACATTCAATAAACATAAAATGTTAGTTCATCAGTCCAGACCTAACCTAAGATTATTTTGTGTATATTTAATTTATTTTACCTGCCTTAACGGCAACATACATACAGTAATTTTAGGATAGGCCTAGAAAGTAAGTTTGAGTCCAGGCCTAACATAAAATTATTGTGTCTAAGTTGCCATTAAGACAGGTGAAATAAATTAAACATAAACACAATAATTTTAGGTTAGGTCTAGACTGACGAACGAACATATTTTATGTTTATTGAGGATGTATTTACAATGAATGGACATTTAACTGTGTTTACCATCTTAGCTTTGATGTTATAATTAATTCAACACCTTTATTATAATAACATTAAACGTATGGAAACAGTAAGTATTTGTATAAAAAACAATCTAATAATAAACGGCAATTGAAAGATTAAAATTATGTGTGTATGTTGCCATTAAGGCTGGTAAAATAATTGAAGAAAAGGCGTGATGAACTTCGTTCCTGACGGAGGTCCCACGACCGCACACATTTACTTTTTACACAAGGTATCGAGTATAACAAGGCAAGTTCAATGTTTCAATTGGCCACAGTCTCAATTCGATAGCGACGAAATCAAGTGTTGGCAGTATTGTAAAGTCTGACAGCCCCGTTGTCTGTTAATAATTGAGATTGAGGTTAGTTGAGAAACTAGGAACAAATGTTTATGTAGAGTGAGAAATTGTTTGTGTTACTTGTAAAGTTATTTTATTTTAAAATTTTGTTTATGAAATGAGCGAACCCAGCAATTATAACGATATTAGAAATTGTTTAGATGAAGTTTAGTATGACGATTCAATCAGTGAAATTGATAGTGACGTTGGCCTGGTAAGTCTACAGTACACTTTGCTTCTTATTTCAGATACTATTAATTTGTTTTGAACAGCAAAAACAAACCAGTGTGATACATTTTTGGATTCATCATAAGATTGTGTATTTTTTATAATATATTGGAATATAAATATTAATTTTTATATGGTAGCTGTGCTACATGAAATTCAAACTACAATTGTCAATTTATTATATACCATTGTGTTGGCCACTTATTTTGGAAAACATTCATATATAATATGGCCAACTGTACTCTTCTTAAAGTACCATGTAAAATGTTTAGACAAAAATATCCAACATCTAAAAACCGCTTAGCACTGAGAAGTAATTATTCAGCACTTGTAAGGGTGTAAATTTACTATTCGACCCTCGATGACCTTGTTTTACATTCTATGTTAAAGATTGAATATAACCTTTTTTAGAAAAGTATGTAGTGCTACCATCCTATGCATTCTGATTAATATAGCATGCTACTGCTTGCTTAATGAATACCGCATGTATTAACTTAAACTTTCCTTTAGAGTGTTTCAAGTTTATAAGATGATTGGACACAGAGTTAACCCTGGCTACCTTTATTAGTAAGGGTAGTTACTTTATTTGGGTCTTTTCGATTATGTGTCAGCAAACTTTAAACATGTTCTAAAGAGAAACTATGAAAGGAATAATTGTTACCTTTATTCTGGAGGCCAGTAGGCGACAATATCTTCGAGAATTTGCTTGAATAAGTCTTTTCCGTGATGCCGCCGTTGCCATAAAAACTCACACAAGTACGAATTAAGCACAAAACGATGTGTGCCGCACTGAACTGTATTACTGTGTTTTGCCGGCCGCCAATTGCTTTCGTCTGTTTGCGTATGTACACCCCTTTCGGGATCGACAAAATTATATTTATGAGTAACTATGAAATGCTCATAACCTCGTCTGTACAATTGATTGTACGCTTTTTCCACTCGTCTGAAATTATCGTTGTGCCGGGGCGAACAAAGTCTTTTACGATGGGTATCAATTGGGCCGCTGTTCTCTTTTCAACGACTACTAAAAAACATTCTTTAGTCTCCCTACAAATTCCGCCAAAAACCCATTGTTCCGTGGTAAGACGACCGACGTTATTTTTCCGGCGAGAAAACAGACTCTCATCGATTTCAACCGTCAATCCAGGCCCATCTATTGATATGAGGTTATTTAACAAATGATTTGCAGTAACTCCACCGTAGTTTCATGATTTATTTCCAGCTCGTTTATGTTGTCATGAAAGACAACAATGTTTATACAACCTAATCAAAAAATAATTTATGAGTAATGTTCACTGCAGATTTAAGTACAAGTTTATTGTTTAGTTCATAGCTATGTTTTCAACTAATAGATTGGAAATTGTAACTACTTTAATGCACTAGATCACTGTCGGCGAAATTAAGTAGAATAAGAGTTGTATTGGTGGTCTGAAGGTAATGGCTTTTAATTGCAGAAGAACATATTTAACACTCCATCTTGCACCAGTTATACACTGCATGTAAAACAAAAGAACATACAGTTTTAGAAATTATGGGTAGGTTTTAAAACCTTACATTGTGAACAGACTTTAGGCTTAAGGAGTTTGCCTTTATATTATTTTGGTAAATGTTTAACAGGCAATGTTGAGAATAACTTTGTTAATTGGTAATTCAAGATTTAACATTAAGTTAACCTGTTACCATTTGTCATGTTAAACTTTAACTGTTACCACATGTAAAATGCAAACACATGTAAAATTCAGAATGCACATGGAAGTTCATATGTTTAAGACTTTCCTCAAAACGGAATGATTATAAGATAATAAAGTTACACCTTTTTTGCCAGACTTTGAAGTTACATTTTTTTTTTTTTTGGTTTTTAAAGGCGAAAAACCTAGGTGGTTATCATCGCCTTAACTTTGAAGTTACAAATAATATAGTTACACAATTTGCTTTAACCTAGACCTAGGTTTGAATTTAGGTTTAGCGAATTGTCAGATAAACAAATCAATTGTTTAAGAGCTGAGATTCTGTTTGTGACTGAAAATGCCAAGGTAATGTCCAGCCTTTTAACATTTTTAGAAGGCATGTCGTACCCAACCACTGACATGCAACGAGTTACCAGTAATTGGTAACTGGTTGCGCGCATGCGCAGAACCCGACCTTGGCCGTGACTTTGAACGAGTACTCCAGTCGAGTGGGATACGCCGAGCAAGAAACTACGCAGTGAGCCAGGTCATATCGTCTGCGGCCGGCAACTTTCCACAGTGACTCAAACCCTTCTAAATTATGCCATAAGCAAACCTTATTATATATTTTAATCGGTTATCGCCTAAAGACATATTTAATCAATCGCGCACTCGTAATTAAATATTTAACAGTGATAAGTACTTTGGGTTATAAAGCGTTTCGTGTTCAGTGACTAGAGTAATTAGTTTAAACTTAGAGTTAATTAGTTAGAGTTATATATAATTAATTAGGGGCTCATTAAAAGCTGGCGGAATCGGATTACCAGGTTTGGTGTAAAGGCAATCGGTTGGTTTAGGTTGATGTTAATTCAATTCCTCTGCGTGTGTGGGTAACGGGCATTTTGGGTCGAGTAATCCAGTCACGACTTCCATAATTTTTACTAAGTCGACGCAAAACACGCTGGGCAGTTATTACCTTAATAACATCAAAGGGTAAACTGTCACAGACAGTTTGTACCCAAGATTAAATAGTCTACAGCTTCAATTCCAGGCCATTGTTGATGGAAATTTTGGTCTAAATACAAGTAACCTAGTGAAAACTTTCATTGAGACCGAGAAAGCTCATTTAAAAGACAAATTCCGTTTGACTGCATTGAAAGCCAAGGAAAAAATGCAGAATTTAAAATTGAAAGATAAGAATAAAAACATGTTTGAGACAATTTCAGACGTTTTTCATACAAACCTGGAGTCAGGGAAAATTTTGGTAATGTTTTAGTTTGTGTAAATTTTGTGTTTTAATTATTTTAGTTTAGGTTTTAGTTCCTATATGAGGTTCTTCAAATTTCAATTTATTTTCATACTTTTAAATACCTTGCAAGAATGCAACTTGCATTCAAGTTGATTTTAGTTTTTAGTTCCTCGGTTGAAGCACATTTCATGAAGTAGTAATTTGAAGCATACATTAATACTTTATTAATTTAGTCTTTCAGATATTGAGTGAAGTTAGTCAGAATTTTCTTTATTGTATTTATATTATTTTGTATTTATTGACCTGTATTTTATAGCATGAACGTTACCTAATACTTTTATGTATATATATATGTTTTTTAAACTCTCTAAATTCTTAGTTTTCTAACTAATTGTTGAATTTTCTGTGGGATGATGATTTAAAAAAACTTTTAGTTTGTAATTAAGCTTTTTATATTAATTATGAATGAGTACAAAATGCAGAAGAATAAATGCTATTTTTACCAAAATAGATGCTATTTTCCCAGAAAATAAATGCTATTTTTCCAAAAAATAAATGCTATTTTTTCCGGTCCCTAGTAATAGTCAATGTCAAATATAATGGTAAATTAATAATACAAGGAGAGTTACATATAGTTCCTCCAGGTTTTGACGCTCTTCTATGTAGAAAATGGATAAGAGAATTGAAACAAGTCTATGATCAAATGAAAACTTCCAGTTCAATTTCAAATGTCCAATCTAGCAAATCTCCAGATGTCATTTACAAAACATTTTCACAAGTCTTTGAAGAAAAAGTAGGTAGTGTGCCAGGTTAAAATTTCTCTTCAACTTTGAGCTAAGCCTGTCTTCATTCGTGAGCGAAATGTTCCTCATGCACTACGAGAACTTGTCGATAAAGAACTAGAGGATTTATAATCAAGTGGTATCATAACTCCTGTCAATTGCTGTGATTGAGGATCACCTTTAGTTGTAACAATGAATAGTTAACATTATAAGAAGCGAAACCTTATGCACTAAAAGTATTACGTTTGTCAGATATCTTCTGTATTACCGACACCAGTAATACAGATGTTCTAGTAGTTCCTTTTATCCCGCAAGGTGACACCACTCAACAGACCTACCAGTGTTAGCAGTCATGCGCTGTGGCGAACTTTAGACAAGGCATACATCCCTGTTAAGAGTCGCCATTCCTTTGTGGTTCTGTCTGATAACTCAGGCAAGCGACGCCATGCCTTTCGCTTGTAAAGTCATCAAACCTTTTAACCTGTTCGGTAGTTAATTTATATAAATGTTATAGTCATGTTTTTGAACGACACTTCAGTGCGCTATTAAATAGCATGCTTTATTTTTAAAGCCTCTTCACCAAAAAACCAGGTATGTCATAGCAACAAAACCAAACCAAAATGTCTTAGTGAGTTCATTTTTGCTGATTAAACATTAGCTTTGTAAGTTAATGCCAAGTTTATTTCCAATATTATCAATAATATTTCAAAATTATTAAGTGTATTTTCAATATTTATCTAATTCCATTTTGATTCTTTGTGTACAATTAGTTGATTTCTGTAATACATACAACCTAGTGTAAAAAATCGTGGATTTCGCGTTTTTCGCAATTAAACCTGGGATTTCGCAAAAAAATCGCACTTATCGCAAAATGCGATTTTTTCAGGTCCCTAACTATTACTTTCCTAGTCCATAACTGTAACCTCAAGGCAATGCTAGTTTTTCCCCTGCGAGCAGAACAAAGCAGTGTGCATGGGCTGGAGGTAGAGGTGCAAAGAAATTCAACTAATATATTCTGTACACGCAGGCAGCTATTTAGTAATAATAACTATATAAAGTGTTAAACTAAGTGATAATAAGCATTTAAACAAATAATGCACTATTGTCTGCATGTTGAGTACAGCTGATGTTTCGGACACTTTACAGATGTTCAAGCGAGCTAGGTCTTCAGTTTACATTTGTTAAACCTTGAAAATTGACATCTGTAAAATGCCGGAAACATCGGCTGTAGTTCAACATGCAGACAATAGTGATGTGGTCGATCTCCGAAGACCAAGTACATAATAATAACGTTTGTGACCAGTGGAAGTCTACCTTTCAAAAATGTACCTATTATTTATAACTTGTTATAAGGTTGTGTCAATTATTTGCTACGTGTCTTCTCAAACAATTCCGAGCAGGCTGGCAGAGTGGAAGATTGAAGTTGGATTCCTATGAGTTGGGGAAACTTCTTGTTGTCCATTTTTCAGTACAGCCATAAGCGAGCAAGATGTTTCATGTTAACAGATTATTACATATTATGTTTGTATTTGCCTCACTGGACATGTTATACAAATACTTTTGTTTTGCGTGATTACCGCTCGCAGTCTTTTCTTTGATCACTGTTTAAGCAATGACGCGCGTTTTGCCTATTGTTCAGGCATTGTTGAACCGAATGAAATGCTTAACCCTTTCCACTCGAATTACTGGGAACCTAGTGTTGCTATCAGGTCAGATTAATTTTGAGCAAATATTGCACTGTAACATGTTTACTCCAAAAAAAAGTATTTCTGTCAGTTCTAAAAGGCTGATTTTTTTTGTAGTTTCTTCTATGACTAAAGTATAGATTGGTATGAAAAAAAAAACATATACTTTTATTTTCAAGTTTATGTTTTTAATTTTTATTTATTGAAAAAAATAAAAAAATTTAACAAAAAACCTGAATAAACAAGAATTTTGGAAAACATTTCAATGGGAAGACCTATATTTGTTGCTTGTTTTTTGTTGTCTATAGCATTATAAACAAAATTAAGTGGTTTACACATTTTAGACACAATAATAAATTATAAAAAAATTATAACTGAAAAACAAGTTTTTTGTAAAAAATGAGTTTTAATGAAAACAATTATTTTTGACACCAACTTGTACAAAATTGCCTCAACTATTTATTATATTGTTTAACAACAGTAAGTATTATGTAGATCAAAACTAGTAAGAAAAACTGATTGGTAATATTTTAATCGCTCAGGTTCGAAACAAAAGTTCCGTCGCCACGAACGTCATTTTGTAACAAACTGCCGTCGTCTTCGTTCATTTTATTTCACAACAATCATTATTATTATAAAAAGAACAATATTCAAAAATAAACTGTGAAATTACACACAACACCTAGTACAACAAAACTAAACGGCGCATAAGCTCACTAAAACACTGCATAGTAAGTAGGAACCAAACAATGGCGAGAGCAGACAGTTATTTACAGACCGGCCAAAGACGGCAAACATTACATTTTCTAAGATTTATTTACCACAGAAACTGAACTCAAATGGTCCTAAAAAAATTCCACAGATAGCAGCACATCTCAAACTTCAACAATAGCAGTCATCAAAGTAACTACATCTGTTCAAATGCAATCAAAGAACGTTATCATAGCAAGTTCGGGGCTGCCCCGACACTCTAGTGGAAAGGATTAAAGTGACTAGCATTTATATAGTGCTTGTCGATAAAGTACAAAAAGTTAACATTTAAAAAACATATATGCACATAACGTGGGTTACAAATAATACGGTACAGTTCATTAAGGTAAGGACATTTTTTAGGAAGCTTTAACTTATGTAAATCTGTGTAAGGACCAAATATGTACGTCCTTGAGGAATTCTATATCTACAAGGCCAAAATATCCCACCCAACGTCGTTAAATGAAAAACACACTTCCAGTCAATTACCATCTTCAACATTATTATCAGATCCGAACCTACCCCCTCCATAACTCGCTTCCCGCTACTACGATTAACAGTGACGCAAGTACCGACCAATGTGCAGCCATCCTAAAAATTTCCTTAGCTCAATGAACTGTACCGTATTATTTGAAATACGGCGTGAAGCCATCGGAAATTTTTACTCGGTTGAAGGCAGTGTTTGATTGTTCCAGCAAGCCTAATAGTGGACGAGATAGGTCCAAATAAAAGTCATGATCGATGCACAAATTCAAGTTCCACAGATTACAACATTCATGTACGGCCTTATCGTAGGTTGATTGCTTCAGATGAAGTGCACCGTCATCTCAGGAAATTTTAGCTTTGGAGAAATCTGTGCTCGATGGTTTCCAAGCTTAATGACCGAAAAGAGGAAAGATTGCAAATCTTGAACACACTCTTACAGTAATTTGAGATTATCTGCTATTTAAAAGAAGGGCTGGGAGAGGAACAAAATAAAAATAATCAAGAAGTGGAAAATCACAAGGACAATTAGTTGACGACTCATAAAAGTTTCTTTGCAGAAGGGATCCACTAGCCTAAAAAAACCGACTAAAATGTATATAGCATGTAGTACACTATTAAAAAAAACTGATGTACTATCTAAACTTGTAAAGAAGCACCAAAGTCAAGGAAAAATAAATACAAAATATTTGTTTACACTGTAACACAGTTTATTTTGTTTAAAAACAAGTGTTGGAAATCTCTTGGGTTACAACTAGCAAAAGAGACTTTGTCACAAGGAGCATATGTTTAGTTTCCGCTGTTCCTAACAACAATAATTCAAATTCAAAGTATATTTTAAATATGTTACATTTCTCTTAAAATTTAAAACAATTTGTGACTTACCGTAATTTGTTTAAGCATTAAAAGGAATGTTACTGTTTGGATTCCATTCCACCTGATTGGATTTAAGCGACGACATCCAATTCTTAACAAATAATTAGTATTCTTCTTTTTAAACATACTTGACTAGATACCCAAAAACTATGCGTTAAAACCTAAACGGTAGAAATTAACTTACACATTCGAAATTGTGATAAAAGATTTTAATTTTATTTGAACTAAACTAAATATATTTTATTCACAATATTGGAGAATTACTTGTACAATGTTTTGTTTTACAATTCCATATTAAAGAATCACACTAGGTCTTGTTATACAAAATAAATTTTGAGAAAAATAATAATATATAATTTATATTTATAATAGTTGTTATGAAATCCGCTTGACTGTTGTTATGATAACACCTTTTTTTCGTAATAAACACAATAATATGGACTATATTCTCAACCCAATCGTGCACATTTTATGAAACATCACAATTTTTTTAGCCTATAATCGCAACAGTTGCCCAAACTTCACAGTGCGCACTTATTTCACAAATTTTTTTATATAATTAACTATTTGCATACTTAAAATACAAAGCGAGATTTGCAGTAAACCGACTGCGATCACCTCTATTTGATCAAACATCGAATTAATCGCAATTTGCATACGTAACCACAATCTTTTTCAAGGGAACTCGAATTTGAATTTTAAATTGCCATCAGCATATCCGAAAACCTTTATTTTAACAAACATCGGCATATTTTTATTATGCTGATCAATGCTTTTACTTTAGTAATTTTCCTTGAAAATACGCAAATGCAGGACAAGACTTTGTAATGCCTGCTTTAGAAATGCAAGATTTACTAAAGCTGCTTAATTTAATGTTCACTTCAATTTATTCAAAACGGGTCTGGTCCCATCAACTTTGGATAAACAAGGCTCCAACGTAATTATTTAAAAAATGTATCACAATATTTGTTACTGCTTTTTATGAATGATGGACTGTTGAGCTGCATACTTTTACTTGGTTTTGAATGCTTGTAAATCAGGAGCCTAAATAAATAGACATATTGACAATTATTACAGATGAAACGATAACTTACTGTATAGTTTTTATTCTTTTGTCAATTGCACCTCGCCCAGTTTAGACAAAGGTTACATTTATTTGAACTGTTTACAACGGCTCCGTTTGACGATTTATTACTGAAAACCTCGATTTTTCTCTGCTAGACAAGAAATCAATGGCGGAATTAATAGAGTTAAACTCTTTGCGTACCGTGCATTTTTTGAAAATACAATAGTAACAGTCCAATCAATCATCGCTGAAATAGGCGGGAGAAATTAGACTAAAAGACCAAAATGGAATCATGTCAACAAAAGATCGTAACAACAATTTACAATTTTTTTCTGTTAATTTTATTTCAGACAGGAAGAAAATAGTACACAGATTTCATATGAATTTAAAATAAAAACAATTTTATAACATATTATGTGACAAGATAAAGAGTATATTTTTTTATGAACCAAACTTTTTTATTATAATTAAATAAAAATTCTTATTCTGCTTTCCTGTTTGAAAATATAAGTGATACATAATTTTGCACATGATAGATTTGTTTCGTTTATTATTTCTTTCCTTATTCAAAGCCATGTTTTTCAATATTCCGATCAACATATGAACGGCTTTCTTATTTTTATCAACTCCCTGTTTCGAAGGAAAATTATCAAATTCATCACAATAATATAAAAAGATTTTGGATTAGCAAAACAAATTGTATGGATTTACACACAAATCTATGGATTCAGACATTGATAAGTATGAAACCGTAAATGAATCTGCCAGTAAATTAATGGCCACCAATTTCCATACTAGACGGTAAAACGAATTCTATATCAAATGACTTCTATAAATTGTTGCGTTTAGCCCTCGAGATATATTTTTCCTTCCTGAATTAAAAAAATTAACAAAATTTCTGATCCCAATATAACTATAAAAAAAGAAGGGAAACACTATAGGCTATACTTATTTTGCACTTTTATTTTACTACTGTAGTTATTTTACTTCTGTTTTTTATTTTAATAAAAAATATGGCAACGTTCTCACTCATGAAATGCTGTTTGGTTCAGGAAATCACTGTTTTTTTATATACATGGTAGAAAGCATAGTATAAAAGGGAATATTATTCAAGAATAAACACAAATCTACGCGATAAAAACACAAACGATCTAACTTCTACGCAAGAACAAGGTGTTAGATTCCAGCGTTTGGAACTACATGTATGTAATTTACAATTTGAGAAATATTTTGCCAAAATCTAACCCTTTCGTATCAAACATTCAGAAATATACAGTTCTTGGCATACACAAGAAAAAATAATTGAAATTGTGCGGAGAAATAATTGTACAGTATATGTTTATAAGTATTGTACGTATTTAGCTAAAAGGTTAACCAGCTTGATTATGAGAGAACAAATACGTACGTCACAGTAAACGTATTTATGAAAACTTAACAGTTTAATTGTAAAGTATATAATTTCATGTGTATACATACTTCCTAGAAAAGCTTAAAAATTTATAATTCTCATACTGAGTCTTGTTAAACGTTTTCTCTACATAGAAACAAATTATAAAGTTGTGTATATCCAATCGATAAGGGAAAACCAATTTATGATTATTTTATAAATAATTTGAAACTCTCTAGCCTACCTACTGTATCTAACATAATACTTTTGTATAATTATATTGTGCATATACAGTTTCTTTCGTTGCCGCAGTTTGTAGTTGTGAAATTAAAATTTAACCAAATAAACAACGCAAGTCAACACTTTGACAATGCTGGAAATTATGGTATTATAAAACTGGTAATGGTACAATAAGTCACACAATCAAAACCGGGGAAATGTATGCCAAAACAAATGGAATGTAGACAAATATATGGCAGTTACTTTATCAATACAGTTCAATTTTCACTGTGGTGTTTTCATGTCGTTCTAATTTTTAATGAAATACAAATAATTTTAAATGATCAGAAATGCTAAGTATAGTTTAAAATTCAAAGGCCTATGATTTGTAAGGTTTAAGTAATTTACACCCATATTTTTTCTGAAATTTTATCCTTGTCCGCTCTATTTGTGTCAGAATATTAGTATTTCTAATTAATTTAGGTTACATTAATTAGACACCGAAACAAAATAAGTATTCCTTATAAATTTATCGATTTGATTCTTTCTTATAACAAATCAGGACAAAATTCTAACGCTAATAAATTACAAACACTAAATTATTCACTACGATGTTCAGTAGTATGCACATAACTTGAAAATAATTTGAAACAAACGGAATTCTGATACACCTATTAAACCTGTTAAAAACATTTCAAACCAACGGCCTTTGAAATTGCGAAGGTTTACAAATTCCAAAAACACTAACGCATTCGGAACGTTCATATTCCTAAAACATCTCTCTAGCAATATGTATAATGTATTTTACACGTTTGTCAGTGGACACAGAAAAAAAGTTCGCTAACGATTCCTACGAAAAATCAAGTAAAGGTGCGACTACGTTTTAGGAACACATTATTTCTAGAAACAAATACAATTATGGCAGTCTTAAACATTTTAGATTTTTTTCAACATCAACGCACCACACTAAACGAAAATCAAAACCGAAGTATTTAATTTTGTTAAGTCTAAAAGTCTACATTATCAATTAAAGTTTCGGGGTCGTTTGACTCGGTTTTAAAAAATAATTTGGCAGCGTTCATCACAAAGAAACGTGGAAATTTTACACTGAAGGAAAATAATCCGAACCAGCGATAGACGCATTTCTAGTATGCTTACACCTAAGGAAAGGGGGAAAGGGAGGGATACGGGATAGATTGGCAAAATTACAGTAACACATTAATTTCACATTACATGATAATTATTTATAATTATTATAATAATTTAATTATTACCGTTAAAAACTTTATCCACAGCTACTGAAACTCTGCAAACATATATCGTAAGTATTTACAAGATACTATTTTTTTTTACCGCCAACACGTTTGTTTTTTTTACGTATTTGTAACCACGGAGAATCCAAATATTTATTTCCTTTGAGAATAGATGTAAGTCGTGTTCAAGGCATTTCTAAATCTGTACACATACTTTTATTTGATTACACATACCAGCAAATATTTTTTTAAAGCAACATCGTACATAAGAAAAAATAGGGGTTACTAAAGTATTCTTTATATTTATTTCATGTACACTATTATCACACAAAAACACATGGTCCCTAAAATTAGGATGAGGAGGTTCTTTAAAAAAATTTAATTTACAATGAGATATTAAAGTTTAAGAGGCTTTGCTTTACTATGTACGAGTTATATAAATAAACCAAATATGCCTAGGCTATATCTATAAGTGGTCGACCTAGATTTTACTTAATATGGGATGGACTGGAACATATTTTTGAAAACAAATCACAATTTTTGAACAAATGTCTTAAATTTTTTTTTAAAGGTAATACGATATCAATCTTGTGTTTTTATAAACCATTACCTTAAAAATGAAAACTAACTTCTAGGGACCACCGTGTATTTAAAGTGAATACTCGCATTCCTTACGTGAAAATATACAATTTATATTTATTTATTTAACGCATAGTGCCTGAAATAAATTAAATACAGCCCGACCGGATTCCGCCGACACAACTCAATTCACAAATACGACCGACAAGTTCAATACAACTCGGAATTATAATTAACTATATTTAATAAATACAAATCAAATTTACACTGAATCCATTTTTTTTTATATTTGTTTAACAGAAAAAAATGAATATTTACAGATCTATAATGCCAATTCGTTAGGAACTAAATTGAGATTACGTTTGAAAATTGTGAAATTTTGAGTTGCGCACAAGATGGTACACAATAAAGAGCCGATAAATTATGAATAAATATTAATGAGAATAAAAACAAACAAAAATTTCAATAAAATTCAAATAACATACAACATACCTAAAACTAAAAATATACAATAATTAACACGAAGCATACAGAACTGTGTTCACTTTCACGGAACACCAAACACACCCCATAGTTTATTTCAACAAGAAAAATTAAAAATATCTTCTAACTTTGAAACACCTTGAGAAATCTAATAATTTTATCTTGCGTTAAACATAGAGTACCAGAACATGATGCATCAATATGATGCTACGAGGATTGATGCTATCAATAAGTTTTATACCACGATCAATTAACTTTTATTTTAAAAGTGATAAGAAAATGTATATATTGTACTTATAATATATATAAGCGACTGCTATAAACCGTACACCAGCATTGCTTACATAGCTGTGCAAAGTTTTGACAGATTTGATTTTCTTTAGTGAAAAGATTTAATGATCAGTATATCTAGTTCAATATAGTGTTATATTTTTTTCATTAACAAACAATAGAAATGTCCGGAAGATCTATGTAGCGATCTTCGTCAACACTGATAAAAGGCTGAGCAAAGAGCGAAAACCCTGGACAAAAATACGCCTTCCGAATAAGTTCAAAGATTTTCCCTTATTTTCCGATATTGTAGAATTTAATTATAATATTCTCTCTTGGAAGAAATCGTATTCAAACTTCGTATTGCGATGAAATAACAATCGGCGTACAAGAGAAAATAAATACATCGTTTTGCAAATAAGAAACCGTCAAAGGTGGGTCGTATCCGTTTGTACGCAGGGTTCGCTTTGGCTTTGCAATCGTTGGCTTAATAAAGGCCACAGCCTCGTAAATTGTTAGCAATGATAACATCGGTAACTGCATCAAATACAAACTGTATATTGTTAGTATCCGTAGCACACGTCATGTGACAGTAGATTTCTTTGGTCGTGGATTTGTTCTTTGCTTCGAATTGTGCTTGGATGTAAGCTGCGGCTTCACCGTAATCTTGTGCTCCTGTGGATAAAAGATAGGTTTTAAAACGCTAGCACAGACATTGTAAGACTTAACTCTAACCATTGACATAGTGGGAAATATCAACTCAAGATTTTAAACAGACATTTCCTGCTATGATATACATTTCACTACATGTTACTACAGATTTCAGCTCTAGACAGCAGAAACAGTGGGCATTTATAGAAAATAAAGTCAGCAGAATGTATTTGTCTACGGAAATAGGAAGGATGTGGTCCGTCAGGGGTAGAAAGGAGTACAGTAAACACATAAAAGTATATTAAAAAACAAAACTGAAAATAAATTAATGTTGCAAAATGTCGAGGTCGTATGAATTTAGGGAACGGAATGTAGGTTATCTCGGTTAAGGATCAGGTTTCGACAATATGACCTGATGGAAGTTTTTATAAGGAAGATCAGCCTCCAGACAACAAGCAAGGTAGGGTGCTGTCGGGATCAGCTGGCAGACTACCCGTAGATAGGTAAGTTCGTCCTGGAGGGATCAGCCTTCAGACAACGAACGATTGAGTCCGTGCTGTTGAGATCAACCGGCAGACCACGGAAGGAAGGTAAGTTAAGGAATAAGACGATAACAAGACATTTTTTTTAAGATAGGAGCGAGAGAGAGATGATGTGTGCGACTCTATGGTTTAGTACCGCGTGAATTTTAGATCGTAAGCAACCAGTATTTATAGCATGCCTGGAGCTGAGAGAGCATGTCCTCCACTATGCACTTTGTTCCCTCTCTCTCTCTCGCTGTGATTTTTATTTTATTTATCATAACGAGTTTTACAAAACAGCAAAAAAGCACTTGGCCTAGAATAAACAATTATAAACAAATAAGCGTTGATGATACTGAAGGAGTCACTACACAAAATATAAAACTTTAAAGTAAAATGTATTTTGTAAGTGTATAACTTAACCCTTTCGGGAAAGTCATGAGCTCCCATTTACAGGAGTGATTTCCGCAAGCTGAAAATGCCTCTGAATTATTAAAACCTCAAACCTGATATAAAAAAATAAAATAGGTAGTCCCTCTGGTGTAGAAAGCGGCTGAGGAAAGTGGTGCATTGGATGTTTGCCTCTTGGTACTACTGGATAATAGCCCTTTCTTTCCTCGATGTGCGATGCGTCTCAAACATCTGCCTTAGGAAGGCTTTTATAATTGTGGAGCTATACAATAGTATGCCAATATACATGACCACATAATAAACACAATGATCTAACTAATAAAATATGGAATAAGAATAAATGGGCACAACTACGAGTTCGAACAACAAATATAAATCAGTATGAGCCAGATGATTGGCTGTAAGACAGTTTCGTACCAGTAGACAGTGAATCATTTGTTCCTAAATAGTGAACCGCGCCTTCTAAAACCACTGCCCTCTCAATGAAGGGTGTTACTGTCACCCATCCAGTCCCCTATTCTAGTTAAATCGTATCAAAATTATTTTGTGTAGTGCCTTAAAAATGAATGAAAGCTAGCAAAACACTACAAATGATGTTCCAGAACGTCACCACTCCTTTTGTAATATTTGTACATGACGTTTTAGAACGTGTCATTACTATTTAAATGCAAATTGCTGAACTGTATGTACTCCATAAAGGGGTAAAGCTAAATAAAGATTAAAAAGTGTCAAGAGTTAAAAAATGTATAGCGAAAAGACAGACTGTGACCAGCTATTAATTTACATTTAAAATTGTAATTTAAGAGCAACAGAGCATACAAATAACCTAAATATATATAACCTAACATTTGTGAAACATTGTTAGTTTGGTTTTGGATAAGATACAATACTGCTCTCCTACACATTCTGTATATTAGACTGCAACAAATCCAACTTTCCTTTTATAGACGCATTTAGGATGACATATACATATAATCTTCTACTGCCTAGATAAGAAAATTAAAGTTTTCACTGGGGTGCTGACTGGGGTATATTTTGCATGCCTTAAGTAAGTACGGTATATTAATAGTTTATTTTCTTCAAGAAAACTGAACAGTTTAGTAGGCTATTCGTACCTGCATATTCAGGGAAGCATATTGTAAGGGGTGATTTCTTGATTTTCTCTTCAAACAAGTCCTTCTTATTTAGAAACAGGATAATGGAAGTGTCTGTGAACCATTTGTTGTTGCAAATAGAGTCGAAGAGCTTCAAACTTTCCTGCATACGATTCTGTAACAGAAATGGCAAATTGTAAATTAAATTATTCAAACATTTGCAGTGAACTAAAACAGTTTCTAAACGGTGGACGTAGAGTGCACATTCCTCAGTTCAACATTTGGGTTTACTAAAAAGTCCTCTATGTAGAATGTTATATAAAATGAAGGAGCTACAAAGCTGTGGCACACGGTCATACAGACATGAAAAACTATAAAATTTTACCAAATATAAAATATTTAATAATCAATTGGAAAACGTCTATTTACAAGTTGCACAGAACAATATTGTTTGAGTAGATATTCATTATGAATTTACAACATGTTTATGGTGAATTTACTTTAATTGTTTTATTATTTGAAACAGCAGGCCAATAAAGCAATATAAATTGTAATAGCAATGTTAAAGCTCTATCGTAACATATCAATTTACCGTTGGTAGAAAGAAATTAAAAGATGTAGAAAAAAACAACAAAAAAACTTTTATGTGACTTTGAATTAGATTTGAAAAATTACTTTAAAGTTATTAAATTCCATATCGCAGCTTAGCTAACAATACCGCCTAACACTTCACAGGACCTAACACTTCACAGTAACTTTACAGGAGTTACTATGGCTCGAATTTCCATAGGAAAAATGAGCTATTGCAGTGGCCCTTAAGGTAGACCCAAGGTCAGGAGTAGCAAATGAGCACCGATCATGATCCCCAGAACACGTTTTGGGGTGTCATTAAAAATCCTATATATATATATAAATATATGTATATATTGTGTTCGCACTTTAGCGGCCGCATTTTAAGTCTGATTTGATACACATGTTGGTTGTCTATGTCGCTCGGATGAGTTCGTTAGCCAAAAAAATCCAATAATCGGAAGCACGGATTTTGACCGGAAGTAACTATTTTTTTAGATTTTTCCTACAAAATGAATTTGTTTTTTAATTTTTCTACAAATATAAATGTAGGATGTTATTCTGCACATTTTGTTTTTTTAAGCGATCTTATAGCTCGTTTGGTTCCTCCAAAATCGATCAAAACTTAAAATACCATAGAAGTACTTGGTTCAAAGCCATGTGGTGGATTCTACCATGGGGTTGGCGTGCGAACCATTTTGCAGCTATTCAGCACCGTCGTGAATAGACCTATTTCCCAAATTGTTGGTTGAAACCCTAAAACATAGGCCTATAAACTTAATTTTGGAAATTTGCTCAACTCACGCCAGCGGTTCAGCTGCGTGGTCGAATTATTTGTATTTAATACAACTAGTCATATCTCTCAGCTTTAAAGCAATACCAGGACAAAACTTTTCAATATAACTTAGGCCTAGCTTTCAACAAATTTAGGAATACTAGTAGTGCCTGTGGTTGAAATTCACTGCTGGGGGAAAAGGGGCCCCATTAAAAAAGAAAAAAACTTTCAAAAAGTTTTTTTTATGGTATTAACCAAAAAAAGGAAATAAAATAGAATTAATAACCCCCTTGAGTATTTCACCAACTTCTTTACAGATAAAGTTTTTAATATTTTGGCAATAATATGTGTTATTTTAACATTTTTTAATTTTTGGACTATTTTATTATTTTTTAGTAATATTGTGAATTATTTAGTTACATAAAAAGGTTACTATAATGTAATTTATCTTTCATTGTCGTACAACCATTAGGTAATTAATAATGGTCATTTTAATTACCATAACTTTAAAGGGGTGGAAGGGGTCAAAATTATTTTTTTAAATATCTGAAAATGTTTAAAAAATGATATAGGGAGATAGTGTAAGTTTGACATTTTTCGGTTTAAAAATGTAAATGTTAGCTTTTATTTAAAAATAAAATAAAAACTTACGAAAAAGGCTAAATAAGAAAAATCAATCATTTAAATCAAATAAGCTAGAATTCGATGAATAAAGAATTGCCTATGACACTACGAGGTAGATTTGCAGTGCGACAAGTAATCTAGTTAGTGCATCGATTAATAGTAGGGAAAGTGAACTAGGAAGTATAATTTCATTTATTTTTTGCTCATACAAGATGTTTTTGGTGCCATTGATTTGTATTCTTCCATGTATATGTCTTTTATACGAGTATTATTTAATAAAATTGTTAAAAGGTTTATAAAAAAATGATTTATAGGCTTTCATTTTCCTGCACCTAAATCATTGTACATAAAGTACCTCTTATCTTGACGACCACGCCCTAGAGTCCTCTCTCCAAGGTAAGCAGTTTAAAGTGCTATGATAAAAATAATACACAGGGTGTCCCCGAACTACTACTGACCTTTTCAGGTATTATTCCTGGACTAAAGAACAAACAAAATATTATGTTAAAAATTTCCAAAACTCAACATTTACCCGTACAGCCACCATTTAATTTTTTCACATAACAAATTTTAATTTGAGAACGACTCGTAATACATTGAAATTTGGTAAATACTAAATAGCTTTATGACCGAAAGACCTAATTCCAGGGAAAAAATTTTTTTTTTACAATGTTTATTTTCAAAATGGCGACTGTTTGAAAATTTCAAGCCTGAACTACTCAAAAACCGTACATTTTAACACAAATTTTCAAGGCCCCTTTTTGTAGCCCTTTTAATCCCCTTTGGGATGGTGTAACTGTCAAAATAATTTGGTGAAGGATGGTAGTTAAGTTATGTGTAATAATTGGTTGTTCAACCCGGCACCCCATACCAACACAGTAAATACTTCAATATTGTATGTACATTTGCTGTCGTTTTATTTAACTTAGCTATTATCCTTCACCCGATTGTTTTGACAGTTACACCATCCAACAAAGAATTAAAAAGTGCTACAAAAAAAGGTGTCTTGAAATTTTTTGTTAAAATGTACGGTTTTTGAGTAATTTAGGTTTGAAATTTTCTAACTGCCGCCATTTTGAAAATAAACATTGTAAAAACATAAATTGTTTTCCTAGAATTAGGTCTTTGTATCATAAACCTATGTACCAAATTTCAATGTATTACAAAGAGTCGTTCTCAAATTAAAAATAGTTATGTGAAAAAACAAAATGGCGGCTGTACGGAACTGTTGAATTTTGGAAATTTTTAACATAATATTTTGTTTGTTCTTTGCTCCAGGAATAGTACCTGAAAAGGTCAGTAGAGAGTTCGGGGAAATAATGCATTTCATCACTAGTACCTGAAGTGTATTTTTTTGGTGCGAGATAGTGGTTTAATAATGAGATCAAGCCACCAAAAAGCACTTTAGCTACAAGTTATGAACAATACTTTTTATCATACCACACTAGAATCTCAAGAACACTTAATTTAATTACATTACATTATTAATTTTTCTACAGATTTTAATCACAATTTAACCTACGCATGACAGTGCTGCTATCAGTTGGATAACAGCTGAAACTTTTGAAGTTAACAGCT
Source organism: Philaenus spumarius (assembly GCA_018207615.1). Taxonomy (NCBI): domain Eukaryota; kingdom Metazoa; phylum Arthropoda; class Insecta; order Hemiptera; family Aphrophoridae; genus Philaenus; species Philaenus spumarius. The sequence continues at coordinate 243,571 of JAGFPH010000374.1, forward strand.
GTTGTAATTTTACCACAGTGGATTGTTTGGGCATAGTACCATAAAGAAGTCACCTGGTTATTGAATCAGCTGACTTTCTGAGTAAGTAGTGAATAACTATAATAAAGAGTCACTTTACCGATCTAACGTGGGCATTAAAAATATCAGTTTACAATCCACAGTATGACAAAAACTTAAATTGATTTCTTTATAAACATTTTTTCCAACATTATATGTTGCATTCCATCCTTGTATATTATTTCTCAAAGGTGTTTTTTTTTGTCGCTAAATGATATCTCCCTTAATTCTTCATCAAAATTAATGATTCAAACATCATTTTAAAGCATATGTTCCCCGCTGTTGACGAAAAATAGACAAATAGCTTAAAACTAATGTTTTTGTTAAAAAATTGATGATTCCTACTGAAAGGCGCCATCTATTAACAATCTGTACCTAGCATTTCAGCTATTAGTTAGATTGTTTACATTCTATATGCAAATCAATCAAATTAAATCAACGTAAAGCGTAAGATCTATACATTTTTATAAACTGTTACAGTGGTTTCTCGGTGATCCGGCAGATATCGTACCGGAGCACTGCCAGATATCCGAAAACGCCGGTTTACTGGAAATCACTAATAATAACACATTTAAACTGCAGAAGTTAAATTTTATTGTATAAATGTAATACTGAATCATTAGTCCACGCAATTTAAGTGCTAACATATATTAAAAGTGCAATAACTAAAAAAAAACTTACAGTACAATACCGAATACATTCGCATCAATCAATGGTTTACATTATTCCATTGAAATGGAAGGCATAAAATAATTGTATAATTTCACCTTTTTTACTTTAAATGACATTTTGAACGGGTGATCTTGAAGTCGCTTCAACACTAGAATGTCACTCGCGCAGACGCCATTTTCTTCTGCCCAGGTAATAGATGTAGCAAAGGAAGCAATAGCTGCGTCATAAGATATTAGTTGAACAGTTGGCGTCACTTGTCCACTTTAATCTTCATCCTCTTCTATTGTGGTCACAGCTTCTAAAGAGATCGTCTGTCAAAAACTGGTTATTCTCGTCTTCGTTATCAGTTAGCCAGTTGCTGACGTCATCTGTTGTTAAAACATTATCAGCTGTATCAATGAGCTGATTGTTAACCACGTCTCGCAGCTGATTTATGTCACTTTTATCGATATCAAGAATGGATGTGTTTGCCGCGCACTTTTTACATTTTCATTTCTTTGAAAAAAGGTCTTTATTTTGTCACTGTTCTTCCTTATGTCGTGAATTGTAGCACGACCAATTCCATATTCTTTAGTGAGACTAACTAACGTTTCACCTTTTGCGAGTTGTTTCAAAATCTTATTTTAATCCACAAGTGATAATGTTTTATGTTTACGTTTACACTGTACAAACATTTTATACTCACAACACTGAAAACACACAAAACTATACAGGTGAAATATTGTACGTCCGTGAGCGAGTACTACATACACGGAATAGATTGGTATAGAACAGTCAAAGTAGACAAGACACGTACGTTGGATAAACCGTTATTGGCTCTTAAGTTTTACGCATAGGCTGCTACAGTCATGCGCAAAACGTATTTTAGTACTGCGTGAATCAGAAACACGTGATTTATGGTGGGTGTAAAAACTACGTTTTCGCGTGATACATCGCCCCAAGCAGTCAATTCCACTTGCCAGCTACCTGCATAAAAAACTGGCAGGGCCGGAGAAGTGAAGTGCCGATTATAGAGGGAGTAATGTATTTATAAACCATCATAAATAAATAAACGGTGCAGATAAGTGTAGGCCTACTCCTAACTTGCCAAATATTCGCACGGGTCAGCTAGTATTATATACTCCTTCAGGATTGCCTTTAATAATTTGTATGCGGTTTAAAACAATAAAAAATATAATAATCAGTTAAACAATTATAAACCTTCAAAAATGTTTCTTCTTGCACTGAAATGCATTCACACATTAATTCAAGAAACTAAAACTGAACAAATACTGAACATATTGCAGTCCCAACAACTAAATGTGTAACTTTATTGATTTGATTGATAGACAATCAGGTAGTTGATTAGGTAGTCTCTTAGTGTAATCTAGCAACATAACATGTGACCAAAGTACTGGGAACTACAATTTTTAATACTCAACGAGTACCGCTTCTGCACGATATGTTTGTGATGTGCGGACAATAAATAGTGTTAATGTTATCAGCTGGCCTGATGATGCTGCCTGTGGCAGTGAAACAAATAGCCACTTCACAAGAAAAAAGTACTACTATTGCCTGAAAATAAGGTGACAACACTGACTTCATCTAGAAAATGTTTTGGAAAATAAATCGAAACACTTTCGAGTCATTAAACACTAAAATCTAAAATTTGCAAGTGACCTTTAGTAAAGCCATTAATTCAGATAATAATAATAAGAACTAATATTAAACTATCTGTTAAAAAAGGATAAAGAAATCGTCTATTAAAGCATTACAATGTGATTCCGGTTTAAACATTTTTTAAAACAAGCTTATACAACTCAACTGAACCAACAAAGGATTAGCCGTCTGATCAAATGATATTTTTATTTGGAAACTGTACAAGCCTACTCATAGCTGGTGATTGAGTAACCCTGTCAGGAATGCCAACACGATATGAACACGCTTTGTAAACACTGGTGCCAGAAATACTTGTATTTATTTTGCCTTCGCTCTCCTTTTCTAAACAATTGTTCGCTAAACAAGATTCAGCTGCTTTTTAACTCAATCAAACTGAAATCGTAAAAAGTATTTTACACGGATAAGTTATTAAAAATGTAAATGAAATTAAAGCTGAGTTTTCTCTAAACAAAACTGTTTATATGTCAGGTATATAATATCATACCATGAATTTCAAGTTTATATTGGTTTTTATAAGGAGTAAAATGTATAAACAGTTCTCAGACCAATGATATGTGCTGGCAAACAGCTCAACCTAGACTAGAGCTTTGGTTCAAAATGTTTTCACAATAATTTGTCCGTAGAAAATCTGCTGAATATATTTTCATTAAATTGGTGCCTGGTATATAAAAAAAACTGGGTGACCCATGTTTGAGTACAAGAAAAAATAAGTTAAATACAAACATGGCTTGAGTTTTACACAATTTTCAAGATCTCTGTAAAAGAAAATTTTGTTTAACCCACTAGCTGTCACAATTCGAGTATTTTTTGTCACAATCTTGAACCTTGAGCGTATTAATGAACTGTGCTAAACACTGTATTCAGTGGTTTTTCTACTCAGGTCACTGGCAAAGTTCTGTTCAGAACACATTCTGAAATTAGCATTCTTTGGTTGATTCTCTTCTCGCCTAAATTATGGAATTGCTCTGTGGGGTAATTCGACAAAGCAAATGATAAAAAGGCTCTTCAGTTTACATAAGCAAGCAGCAAACATTATTACTCGTTTGGGCCATCGTGATTCTTATAGAGATGAATTTAAAAAGCTAGACTAAAACTAAAAGCTATGATAAACTAAAAAAATATGATAAAAAACCAGAAAAACTAAATCAAATAAATTTTTGAAACAAATCAGAAGTTGAGCTACATAGAATTTGTTTCAAATATACAACATGCGATGTGTTTATTGTGTCATAAATGAGGCGATGAAGCCCAGTCGATTGCGAGAACACCTTTCTACATACAGTACAGAATCTAGAGGACAGAGTTTTTGTTAAAATATTGATTAATTTGAAGAAGGTTTAACTAGCGTTTCAAGTATCAATGTCAAGAGGTGGAAGACAAAAGCGATTGTCTCCATTGATAGCTTCGGCTGAAGGATTTTAATCTGTCACGTTCAGTGCCATCTCCTAAATAGTTAATAATCTCTAGTGATAAAAATTATAATCTCTCATTTGATAGCAATATTTTCATTGCATTCTTCAAGTACAAAATTAAGTGGGGCTTCAGTCGAAACAAACCGATTCCTTTATTATTGCAAGAGTGGAATGTTACCCACTGTTTAATAGAAAGTTTTAAGTAAAGTTAGAGGATTATAAATAAATGAAGTACTTATTATGCCAAAACATGCCCTTATGCCTTTTATACAAATAATTTATTCTAATACTGTATTTTTATTATACTGAGCATTCAAAAAACAAATTGTACAGTGGATTACGTAATAGTTGATAAAATTTGAATAAAAATTACTTAGTCTTTGTCACGCACTTAAAAACTAGGTGTTAGACATGGTGACTGATGCAATGCACCCTGAATACGTTTTCTACTAGACCCTTTACACCCCCTCGGAACCCGAGAAGACTGGGAATGAAACATCAAACCAGGATCTGCCAAAGGAACTCTAGTCT
>JAGFPH010000374.1:247911-258689 GCA_018207615.1 Philaenus spumarius
GTCTTTGATGGGCAGTAATTCTGGCTATGGCGTATACAGTGCTTTACTGAAGACAAACATCAGTGCGAGTCTTGGGACGCACTGTACAGTCTTCCAAGCAGAAATCTTAGCAATTACTGCTTGCGCCCACTTAGGATTGTCGAATTTATACAAGAATAGACATATCCTAATACTCTCTCGACAGTCAAACATCACTTACAGTGCTGGACTCGGTACAAGTCACATCCAGACTGGTGAAGGAGTGTCTCTCAACACTGGTCAGACTTTCCATATAAAATAGGGTGGAATTGAGATAGGTGCCAGGACCCATGGCATTCCAGGAAATGAGATGGCGGATGCTCTTGCAAAGAAAGGAGCATCAGCACCATTCATGCCAATGTGCTGCATTAGCCGTAACATGGCCAAGAGCGCAGTAAAAACTAGGCCAGGAAAGAACAACGACGGAGATGGTGTAGATTACCTGAGAACACGCAGAATAAACAACTGATCAAGGGACCAAACGCTAAGCTTACTAAATCCCTAATCAAGTTAAACCGACCACCAGGAACTTGAGGAACTGTAGGACTCATTACTGGACATGTCAGTTCAGGAAACACCTAGCAACAGTGGGAATCCTTGAAGGCGACCAACGCTTCGGCTTTGTAATCAGGCAGAAGAGTCAGCAAGACACGTCATATTTGAGTGCGAGATCCTGGAGCGTTAAAGGAGGGGGCTCTTTGGAATCCAGCAACCAGGGGACGAAGAAGACAAAGTATTTGGTGGAGAAAATCCTCGACCTCACCAGGGGTACAGGTTTCTAACGTGCTAGGTGCGGGACACAGGGGGCACAATAAACCAAAGGTTGACTTGTCCTAAGGAAGCCTTCTCCTAGGAGGAATCCACCCCAGGAAAATCTAATCTAGTCTTTGTCAAAAATTCCTTTTGGTGTGGTAAGCATGAAAACACTCCGCTAGACAGAGCAACACAATTCATCACAGTCTTTGCACATTCAGTGATCTTTGTACCAGTTAAACTAATGAAGGCAGGGAGCAATGTATAGTGCAAATAAAACAAACTAGTACTTCGAACATATCTCTAAATCAGGGGTCATCAACCTTTTTATACCAACCGCCCACTTTTGTATCTCTGTTAGTAGTAAAATTTTCTAGCCCCACACCGGTTCCATGGTAATGGTTAAAGTAGGGAAGTAACTTTACTTTATAAAATTTATCATTTGGATGCTTTGTAGAAAGTTATTCTCGCAATCGACTTGGTTTCATTGCCTCATTGGATAATGTTGTATGACACAATAAACACATCGGATGTTGTTTATTTACAACAGATTGTATGAAACCCATCTTCAGATACTCTGGCAAATAGCCACGAGCATATTTCTGTTTTTGAGACATGAGCTCACAATATTTTGTTTGATGCTACAGGGCATGTGCTCACTCTCACAAATCTAACTGCGAACGCACACAAAATCACCTGCGCTGTGTATCGTCGTCCATGCATGCCTCTTAAGCATCGTGGATTGGGTTTAGAGGCGTCGAGTACTAGCTCTGCTAGTCTGTTGCAGCTGGGTGGTGTGGAACAAGATGAGAGTTCATAAACAATATAACTTTTTGAACGATTATTAGCGCATTTCCATAGGAAAGATTGCAGTGACTCTTATGGTGAGACCTAAGAGACCGATCAATGAACACCGATTATGGTTCCCAAAATACGTTTTAAGGTGTCATTAAACATTATATATGTATATATATGTTCGCACTTTAATGGCTGCGTTTTACATCCGATTTAGTGCACACATTGGTTTTCTTAGTCGCTCGGAAGAGTTTTTACCTAAACAATCAGACAACCGGAAGCACGTTTTTTGACCGGAAGTAAAAATTTTTTTTAGATTTTTGTGCTAGAATGAAACTATTTGGGGTTGTATCAAAAAAATTTATGTAGAAGATTATTCTGAGCATTTCACTTTTTTTACATGACCTTATAGCCCGACTGGTTCCCTCAAAATCAATCAAAACGTAAAATTACATAAAAATCGAGTTTGTTCCCTGATAGTGAAGCGAAGCAGTCCATTATCTGAGGATGGAAGGTCGAGGGGAAAACTCGGAAAGAGAGTGTTTCCACTGCGAAGCAGCACGTGAGCTTGCAGTGCAAGAAATTCTACTATTATATTTCGTACATGCAGGCAGCTATTTAGCGCCTTTGTGAGTAGACTGATTTCCAAAATAGTTGAAAACCTAAAACATATAAACTTAACTTTGAAAATTCGTTCAACTCACGTCACCAGTTTGGCTAAGTGATCAAATAATTATATTTGGACTATTTTTGACACATCACTTAATTAACAAGGGAGCAACTGGGCATGTTTTAATTGTGATCTCAAAGAGTTGTAAACATATTGTCAATGTTATTTTGATGCAAGTTTAATCAGTGGGGAATGCAAATATGTGTGGTATGTATATTATTTTCTATATAGCATTACAATTTTTCAAAAAAAATTGTTTATTTACAATTGAGCCACTACTTATGTTTCCAAGTACAGAGCAAGTCGCAAAATAGTTACATCTAAAAGAAAATGTCTGAACTTAATAAGACTGGCTACACAATGGGAATAATTCGGATACAGCATAGTTAATTTAGTACAGTAATAACATCGTTGGCTTTAAATCAAGATTTTACTTCAATCCTTAACCAAAACCTATAAATATTCCGTATGAAGTTATTTATACAACCATAAACTCAGCTTTACATTTCCTACACAAGCCGTGCTGTTTATTTCTGCTTCTATTTCGCTCCATAAAGTAAGCAGAAAGATCAATCTTGTACGTAAGCAGAACCTGCATTTGAAGAGTTTAACTATAAATCGAAAAGTACTGAAATAAGTTAATCGTTTCTTAAATTATAAGAATTGCATAAAAATGACTTCATCTATTTCTCACTTTTAAAACGTATTAGTGATTTCGAGTACCTCGACTGGAAATTCGTTTTTGTCATTTTTAACCCTTAACGTGCGGCTAGCGCCTTTAAACATGGAACGACTCAATATCTAAGCGTGTTTAGCGCCTTTAAACGCAAATACACAAACACATGCTTAGATGATCCCACAGTTCACAAACTTCCAATAGAGTGCAGAGAATGATTCTTTGAGAATGATTAGACCAAATAAAAAATATAAAGTAATGTCTATTATCGGTCTATGTTCTGTCACCAGAGCAAATTAATGTGCTATCACAAGTGTTCTTAGCTCGGCTTACGCCCATCTCTTTCACTCAACAGTTCCTTGTTTGTTTGTACTTATAGCAGACTGATATTCATTCCGAAGTTTTAGTTTTGTACACATTCTTGTTTTTCTTAGTCTAGTACGTAATTATTTTATTTTTAGACAATAAGTATTGCTATTATGTATTTAGTTTTTGACTAATTGTAAATTCTGCTAAGTTTAGTTCAATTTTTTTTTTAATTTGTAAAATATATTTAAAACAAGTTTAAAATTAGATGAATATTTTTTTGTGTACTACTGAACCCTAAGAATCTAAATTGAAAAAAAAACATTGAGAAAATAAATATATATTTTTTAACTCTAAATAAACGGTAGCTCATATTTTAGCTTAGCGCTTTAAGGGTTAATAACAATTTATAATTAAGAATTTTTAGTCATCTACCAATTATAATTTAGATATTCATGAAAACAAAATTCCTAGAAATTTAAAAATTCAATGAAAGATAAGTTAAATTGAAGCGGACTGTCTCTCATCCTAGTATTGCGTATCTCCTTAAGAATGGATCATAAATATTCCAAACTATAGGCTACATTAAATTATATCTTGATAAAGGGTGCATGGCTCTCCACTAGTAGTTATATTAAGATATAGCATAGCTGTCACATTCACTTGTGCCCGAATACAAAATAAAACCTCCATTCAATTTCTTCAATAGAAATTATTACTAACAAATTCAGTATATATAGTTTAAGCGGTTACAGTGATACAGGTAATGGTTTTTCCAAAGAATTGCCTTTTTACAAATACGAAATCTTCTGTCAACAATTTAATGACAGAGAAAGTTAAGAATTATTGCACCACGCAGCTGAACCACTGATGTGAGTTGAGCGAATTTCCAAAATTAAGTTTAAATGTTTCAGGGTTTCAACCAACTATTTGGAAAATTGATCTACTCATGAAGGCGCTGAATAGCTGCCTTTGTGTAGGAAATATAATAGTATAATTTTTTTACACCTAAGCCTCCAGCATCGATTTGCGGGTTAGCACCCCGACTTTGCAGCCTCAGGTTATGGACTGCTTCGTTTCGCTCGCAGCGCACAAACTCGGCTGCCAGCCACAGATGAGAAAATGCCTCCACAGTAAAATCCCCCACGTAGATTTGAACCGGGTACTTTTGTAGGAACTAAGCAAACTATAAGATCGTGTAAAAAAACAATTTGTAATAATCTAATATATTTATTTTTTAAGATAACCCCCCAAAAGAACGAAAAATCTATAAAAATATTATTTACTTCTGGTCAAAAAACGTACTTCCAATTGTTGGATTTTTTTGGTTAATGAACTCGTCCAAGCAACTTAGACAACCAACATGTGTACCAAATTTGGACCAAATCAGACTTAAAATGCGGCTGTTAAAGTGCAAACACATATATACAAATATATAAATAAACATTTTTAATGACACCCCAAAATGTGATCTGAGGACCATGATCGGTGCTCCCGACTTTAGGCCTCACCTAAGGAAATTCGCTAACATAAAGATGGAACCTTTAAACTCTGTAAAGACCAACGCCTGCTCAAATAATGAGTGTAATCTCAACTGTTTATTTTCTGTTTTTTTTTTCTTTCTTAACTTCTTTACTTTTGGCCAGTCAGTCTGGAAGCAGCTTAGATGCTGTACTATAGTATAGATAAATCATTATTCAGTAAACATGTTTGAACCAACGAATGGGCTAATACCTTTAGCCTCTCTGGCACACCACTTCCTCTTTAACAAAAGTAGAGCCATTCATTTAAAAGTGACAACAGTGCTTGCATAAACAACAATATTATGTGTTAGATATCGTCTAAGAACAATACAAATCAGTCAAAGGGATTTTGTGACCCAGCATGTTTGTTGGGTATAAAGTAGCATTTTAACGGACTAAACTGTCGACATGGTTTCTAATTGTCGGTTACAAATACAGAGGATCGTAAAACAATTCACAAGTGTAATGAGAGTGGCATTTGGCATTGGACCAGACTAATTAGCCGCGATGTCATGAAGTGTCTGATTTATGTTTTGTTTCCGGTGATTTCTACAAACATATTCCCTTTACAACTTGCAATGACGGAATAAGAAAACAACAACGTACGTACGACTGTTGGCAAAACTTTCATTGAGCGTTATTGCACTGAATTTACGACCCATGGAACGATAAAACAAGAAATCAAGGAAAACAACGTTTGAAGAAAAACACAAAAGAATTAGTTCTCTCCAATTAGATTGGGACCAATTATGATTATGAATAGACTTTATGTATTTCCTAACCCATTTGCAGATATTTTATTTAAATTTAAGCATTCCCCTCATGCTTAATAATAATTTGTTGAATGCTTAATTGCATTTTATACTTTAATGCATTTTATACTTTAATGTGTTTTACACTTTAATGCGTTTTATACTTTCATTCGTTTCATACTTTAATGTGTTTTATAACAGCTAAATATCGGTACATCGCTATGGTGTTTCTAAAAATAAAATATAGAAGCGGACTGTTGAATCATAGGCACCGCCATATAGGGGCCAGGAAGGGAAATTGCTCCCTGGGGGAGAAAAAAATACAATGAAAGGAGTAAAAGTGAAATAATTCCATTTAAATTAAAGAGATTATGAACAGCGATACTAACCTACAACTTACTTGTGTGCGGGGTTATGTCGTGTGTTTAAAAAAAAAATTGTAGAACGATCCTTTATTGGTAAACTTTTTGTATCTTGTGATGTTAAGGTGTTTTGCTAAGTGTACGTCTTCGTGAATGAAATTGTAATGTCGAAACTATAGTCAGACTTAAAAAAAAGAGACATGTATTAATGGTCCAGGAAGATAGGAGGATTCATATAAAATGTATGAAGAGATTAACTTTGAAAATTATTATGAAGATAGTGTGACTATCCAAAGCTGAGTTTATACTTATTTTTTATTCTACGTTAATTCGAGATCAATTATATTAGATTAGATTATCTTGGGGTGGATTCCTTGCACGTCAATTCTTGGTTTATTGTGCATATCTTAAGAAGCCTGTTCCCCTAGTGAGGTCTAGGATTTTCTCCACCAAGTACGTGTATTCTCTGTTCCCTGGTTTCAGGATTTCTAACATCTTTCTCCTTCTGTGCTTCGGCCCCCCACAACCAAAGATGACGTGACTTGCAAACTCTTGGGTCTGTTCACAAATGTATCAATAGAATGTAGAGCCAGTTAACTAGGGCATAACAAATGGCAACCCTGTGGATCAGGCCCCCGAGTTTCAAGGCTTTCTTGCATGTGCTCAGTGGTCAGTGCTGTGCCAGTTGAAAAGCTCGTACCTCTTGTTTTAAATTTTATATTATTTCAAAAAAGACAAAGTTATATGTAGTTTTTTGTTTAACGCCCCTTCAACATGGAATTGATGCTGAAAGCATCGCAACACTAAAGCTGATACACTGACGAACTGGAGATTAATCTTAGAACAAACCAAAACAACGGTTGGAGTACAATGGCTGAAGAAATTAGTGGTGCGGACAAAATAATCAGTAAAAACTACTTTCACTTTTAGTGCACAAATATCTTTGCTAAGGCTTTAATTTTTTAACCCTACAGTAGTGTCATCGGTCTGAGAGTCCAATTCACTTTTGGTTAGCGTGTCACTCATTGTTCGCTAGAGAAAGAGGGCTGAGTAATTCAGTACCTTCCTATTTCTTGTCAGTCTGCCTGATGCTGTCTGCTCGTGATTTTCTGATTATGTTATCTATGATAAATTAAACAAATCGGAATCGTAGACCGAAGACACCACACACAAATTTTAAGAATCTTTGAAAAGTGTCCATGCGAAACAATTTTATACATGTTTTATTTTATTATTTGGGTTACAGATTTGACTCTTGTCTTCATAACTACTTTTTTTTGCCAAATTTACTCTTTTTCCAAATAAAAAAATGTAATAGTAGCATTAGTTTTGAAATTTGTAAAGTAAACGTGTTTGAATTTTAAATCACAATTGTCAATGTATCTCCGTCATATAGCCTATCTGAAAATGTAGGAGAAGAACCATATTTACGATATATGTCATTTTATTAAAGTTTGGTGATATTTACAGAATTATTTTTAAAAAAACATGTAAATCGGTCTCACAGACCTATGATACCAATGGTGTTGCAAAAAGCATGACACTACTTTAGGGTTAAAGTTTCTCAAACCCTCGGTAGTACTAGAACCATTGAACAAATTTTCTGGCAGCGCCCATGATTGTAGTATATCAACGTAGTACAGTCAAACCTGGATAATTTGAACTTCTATAATTAGAAAGTTTTGATAATTCCAATTTTATGTCCAGTCCCTAGAATTCTGCATTAAAACAATGGTAAAAAATCGTGTTTTCTTTTAATAATTCAAATTTTTGGTACGATTGTTCTTATATAACAATAAGGATTGACTTTTTAAGGCGTAATTTAAGTGCGGGACATCTGCTAGTGTCAGTTCTATACAGCGTTGATCAGCTGGAGGAAAGCGAGGGATCACACGAAGAAGCGGCAGCTGCTCTTGACCTCGCCTTAGTGTAGGTTTATGATTCTGTTTTCTTCTAAAAACTGAAGGGAAGGGATAAAAACTTGTTCAAACTGTTCGTTTTTTCATCCCGCGGTCTGTCCGTTGGTGCCACATCGTCTTGAAAAAAGTTCGAGAAAAATAAAATTCTTTCGAGATAACGAAAACGGATGAACGCAACTGGCAGGTGGGAACGCCATTACTAGTGCCTAGCTGTTGTATCTAATCCTTTCTTATTTGACGGACCCGTATCCTTTTCACCGGTTGCTTGTTATGGTAACTTCCTTCCCGCAAAACGTGAAGGAAACAAAACCAGCTTTCATTCCAATTTGGTTTCAGGCGTTTTCATCAAGCTTAGGCTCTATGTATGTCTCTATTTAACTTATTTGTATAACAATAAATGTACTTTTTTTCATGAACTTCAATTTTTAATTTCTCTTGTTTTTATGTTGAAAAAAATCGGTATTTTTTCTGACTCTGTTCGGAATAAACGGATTTTCAGAATAGAGGGTCTCTAATGTACTGTATATTGTCCATGTACAGTATTTTGTAAAATAAAATTTGTGTGTTAAATGTTTGATTGTGGAGTTAATTTTTTTTACAGTACAGTACTGTACATGTACAGAAGTTACAAGTTCTTTTTGAGTGAACATAAATGTAATTTGAATTTTTTGATAGTTCGAAATTCTTCCCTGGTCCCTTCATCTTTGAATCATCCAAGTTTGACGGTACTCTAGCTGAAATTATAGTTTGATTATTGTAGCTTGTGTATCACTGAAGATGGCGATATAGTTGTTGAAAAGCATGTGCGTAAATAAACGTTTTAGTAAAGTAAAAATTAAAACTTTCACACAAATTTCACAAAAATTCACAAAAACAATATATTTGTTACAGCTGTTAAGCATTATCAGACAACCAAGAACTAAAATATACAGAAACAACTTAAGGCTCGTGAGACCCAGCCACCATCTTGATTTTCAACTCTCATAAGACCAATTTTAACGCTTAACAAGATTACTGGAGTAATAATGATCAGAAAATTATTCTGATTATGTAATTTTAAAGGTTAGGACAGTCCGAATGTGGATACAATTTAGTTTTCAAAATTTGTTCGTTAATCAAAGTTTGCAACTGTTTTCTTATACAATAATGCAAATATCAAAAATTTTAAAACCTCACCACTTTTGAAGTTTCAACAAATTTGAATAATTGATGACGAATAATCTGCTTTATTGTGAAAGCATGTATGCGCCGAATTTGTACTTAGCCTGCACTCTGGTGGTTATCACATCAACTTGTTATTCATGGAGGAATGCTAGAAAAATAATCTATCCGTTAATTTTGAATGTGTGAGAGAAAGATGTGTTTATTGTCACACATGTACATTTCAGTACATTTACAGTCAGGGTTACGTCTGAAACACTATTTTCCGTCTTTATGAAGCTCCCTATATTTGATAGCGGAAGAATAAAAAGCACAAAAACTCAATGCTAATAGTGTACAGCTAACTTGGAGAGCTGCGGTCAACTCAAAAATATTTTTTCACTCATACATGTAAAAAATATAAAGCCTTTGTAATTTAAAGTTATTTCCCTGATTATTCGTTTATATATTAATAGAGTGTTGGAAAAGAAGAAGATAACGCACCTGCTAATAGTAACTTTGGGTTTGAAAATCAACTTAGATGTTCTTCAGTAAAATATTTATGTTGCTAAATATGTTTAAGCTTGTTCAACCAATATTCACTTGATATTACTATCTTATAACCGACAGAACCGATTTAAAGATAATTATAATTCAATTATGAAATAAGACCAAAGAGCTAAAACGTGGAAATTATAATATCATCCTGGGGAGTACCTGGACACAATGTCAAGAGACCTTGAAGGGTTGAAACATTTCAAGTCTTAAAGTTACATAATAATAACTAGGGTATACATTAAAAGAGCGATAAGATTTAGTATGTAAATAATCTGAAATGTTTATAGCCTAAAGATAGTTTTACTGTAAGCATTACTATTACCAAATACATTTGTCCGCATTAAGATTGTCTTGGTAATAAAAAATGATCAGATAAAATTATTACAATAATTGATTCTGATAAAGAAAAATCAGAGCTTATCCCTTTAAACAATGACATAAACAGCTTTTAAAATAACTCATTCAACATTCGTTACAACTTTGCTGCCATTTATAACTGTTTTACACAAATAACTTTCATATGAACCTTACTAATGACAAACTACAACTCCAGGGACATCGCCACAGGGGTAGGGGTTTCACCCTCCCAATAAATTGAAAACCCAAAATATGGGAAATTTTAGATTTGAGAATGTATTTAATGACATGGTTTTGTGTTGTATTATTTATTTTTTATAGACTCAGTAATGTGATAAAACATGCTATAAGTTTTGTAAAAAATAACAAATTTATTTAAGGTTACTCTACACTCATATGGTTTCCTAAGTGGCTTTATCTCTAGTAAGCCTAATGATTTACTTTCCTTATAAATTTACCTAAATGTAGACTAAACTAACAACACACTAGTCAATGCAACTTTTCCTGCACGCCTCTACTAAATTAAAATTAATACCCCCCCTACCCCCAGACATCAACTAGTAAAAAGCTGATGATATTCAACGGCTGAACAGTTCTTGAATCACAGCTAAGAACACTCTAGATCAAGTCATCTTTCAAACAAAAAAATCTAAATCAAAATCGGTTCAACTGTTTGGGAGCAAAGATTCCACAGACAGTTACACTCGTTAAATTTATAACACCCCTCTTTTTGTATCAGGGGTTAAGAATAGCTTATAAACGCTATTTAGGCAGGTAAATTTTCCAATTTTCCCTAGAACCCCCAGTAAATTGGGAAATTCGGCAAACATTTGTGGGAAATATTAGAACCCCCCCCCCCTTAATTTGTTGTAGCAACATCCCTGTACAACCCAATTGGCTAGATTTTCTTCTACAATCTATTACTTATTATTAAAGGGTTGTGAGCTTC
>JAGFPH010000374.1:289980-301470 GCA_018207615.1 Philaenus spumarius
GTCCGTCCGTTCCCCCTTCCGTTGTCGGGAAACGAGTACCTATTTACTGGACGCGTTAAATATTTATAAGGATGTAATAGACTTCTCTCTTCTCCCTTGTATAGCATGAATGAGTTCAAGTAGAAACACAAAAATAAACGGTTATACTGTAACTAGTAAGGTATCGTGAAAAATCACCATGTGCAGATTAATTTGATACAAATGAGAAAAAATATAACTTCAAAATATTAAGTATAATGTGTGTTATAGAAATAATTCGACCACGCAGCTATATGCGTAATCAGGGGTGGTTTTGGGGGTTATAACCCCCCCCCCCATTGTAAAAAATATTTCGCAATTTATTAACATTAAAATAGGCTCTTAAGACTAACTTGTTTTCAACACTTATGCAAATGTAAAGCTACAATAAATTATCAATATCCTATAGTATTGCTGACCATTATCTTTGGTCGAATTGGGCAGTGGCACTTTATTTTATTTACGGATTTTCCACAATCTCCGCCGAAACAGTGGCGAACGTGACCAAATTCACGCCAATTTTCCTTGTTTTAGTATTTTTTTCGTAGAATAGGCCTACTATCCTTCAGCCGCGTGTGCAGTTCATCAAATGACGAAACCGACAGTCATAGTAGAAAAATGTTTCTTCTAATTCCTCAAATCAGGAAAACACAGTGCAGAATGCTCCAAAATCTTGTATTTATTGATTAGATGAACCCAAATAAGTATTTTTTTGCTTCCTTTTCAATCGGCGACGGAATAACATAACAATAAAGTGGGAGTGGCCCTCTGTTCATATTATCAATAAAACATTAATAAAACATTTCAATCTATCCAGCGGTTTTTAAAATCGCTAAAGTCATTCCTATTTATAAATCTGACTGTAAAGAAAATATAAGTAATTATAGACCAATCTCACTGCTCAATGTGTGTTCCAAAATTCTTGATAAGTTAGTCAAAGAGCAGTTGTCAAAATATTTGGAAAGTAACAATATCTTGTGTGAGCAGCAGTACGGATTCAGGAGTGGAAGAAATATTTCAGATGCATTGTTTGATCTAACGAATGTGATCAATCAGTCATTGGCAGCCAAAGACAGGGTATTGGTGGCATTTCTTGACTTGGCTAAAGCTTTTGATTCTATTGATAGGTCAAAATTACTTAATAAAATGAGTTGTATTGGTATAAGAGGGAATGCTCTAAAGTGGTTCAGTAGTTACTTAAACCATAGAAATCAAGTAGTGTCTATTTGCGGCGTTACTAGTGATCCGTGTCCGGTAGATTTTGGTGTGATACAGGGTAGTACATTAGGGCCTATTTTGTTCCTTATATATATAAATAATATTTCAAAAATAAATATGCAGGGGAACTTATTTCTATTTGCTGACGATGCATCCATTTTGTTCAAAGGGGAATCCTGGAATGAAGTTTATTCCCAGGCTACTTGCGATTTGTCAACAATAAAATGTTGGTTCGACGATAATGCACTAACTCTTAATGTCAGTAAAACAAAGTATATGACGTTTTCAATAAGGGAGAACAATCGGGAACATATTAATAGAGAATTGGTTTTGCACTCGTGCGGTGACATAATCAGTGATCATTGCGGCTGTGATCGGCTCGAAAGAGTCGACAAATATAAATATCTTGGAGTTATGTTTGACGATCGATTAAAGTGGAATGAGCATATCTCTTTTATTAAAGGTAAAGTTCGTAAACTGACATATGTGTTTAGACGGTTTGCTGGCATTTTGAATGAAAGCGAGTTAAAACAAGCGTACTACGAGTATGTGCAATCAATTTTACAGTTTGGTATTATTGCATGGGGAGGTGCTGGTAAAATTCAGATTGAGCGCATACTAGTTGCGCAAAAAGCTGTTCTAAAAGCAATGATGAATAAGTCTCGAATGTATCCAACTGAAATGCTATTTAAAAATATCCAAGTGCTAGATATAAGACAACTTTATATTAAATCTATTCTATTGCATATATTTAAGAATAAAAGTAAGTTATTTACAAATATTAGGCATACGTACAGCACGAGAAATGGTGTAAGATTCGGGATTGCTACATCTCGTTTACGCAATAAAAGGTCAGAACTAAGTGCGCAATATGTGGCTCAGGTGTTGTATCGGAATGTACCACTGAAGCTGAGAGACACGGAATTGCTTCAAATAGACACATATAAGAAACACGTGACACAATGGCTGCTTAACATTGGTAGGGATGAGTCTGAAAACCTCCTCAGGTCGGTGTATAATTGTAGATAATTAGAATATAAGTGAGTGTATATACCAGGATGGGAATGTATGATACAAGTAAGATTGTCTGAGATGAAAGTGTATGTGTTTAGGTATAAGAATGTTTGGTATAAATTTATAATTGAGATAATTATACAGGAGTGTAATGTGTCACGTTGTATATGCATTTTACACGAGGGTGAGTGGATTTATTTATTTATATTATTATTGCTGTGTTTTTGTTTTTTGGTTTTTTTTATATAAGGCGAAAACTCTATACTAATATTTATGAGTGTACAAAGTGCTGGGATGTATTCGCATGCTAGTGTATTGCAATGGATGATTAAGTGTAAGTATATATATTTGTGGAATGAGTTTGATTGTATGATAATCTATAGATGCATGCTTGTGTATAAATGGTTATTATTATTATTCTCCTCTTCTCATCTTGTTCTTGTGTGTGTGTTCTTGTGGTATGTGATAGTCTATTGGCGTTTTATCTCAATAACTACTACACTGCCACCACCAGAACAACAATATAAATAAGTCTTTATAAAATAATTATGACTATAAAATATATTTACATGTCTGGCATGATAGTTTCGATCGCATTGCATTTGGGCACTCAACTCATTACCTACACACAGGCGTAAGCCCATGTAGGGATTATTCTTTTGAACCAAATTGTAAGAAAATGTAAAACCAAAACAAAAAGAATAAAACCATATTCTATTCTATTCTATTTAAACAAATATATATTACATAACACACATCGTGATTAATGAACTAGACACTTCAGTTTAATGAATCCCAATGAGGCTTTTAGGCGGCGTCGGAAATTTTACCGCCTTGTGTGCATACTTTAAATTTTACGGTAACTAATCCGCAGCCTACAAAAAACAGCCATGTGTGTTCCAAGCCTATGGGTTTACTTGCGTGAGTAATGCGCAACCTAGCTTAGAAGGCCTACATGTACAGTGTACAGGCTTGACTGTCTTGAGATACAAATGTTTACGATCGATAGTCCGCTGATCTTTTTTTATTGATCCTGACCAACAACACGAGCCGAATTTTAATTTCCAACGGCCGGAAAACACTAACTTCAGATATCGCTGGAAGTTAAATTTAAGTTTGTAGGGTTTTGTAATAGCCAGTGGTTCTCGGAGGACCCGGTGCAGAGAGTTCAAATGGGACCTCTAACGGCGTCAAAAATTTAGGAATTTTAAAAGTAATTTATATTATGAGTTTACAGATTTGAAGAGCAACGGTGTCAAACAATGAGATGTTAATTGTTTGATTTAGCTTTTTATAGTTTTTATTTGCCCGAAAAGTTAAGAATATTTACAGGGTGTCCTTTAAAAGTGATAAACTTCAGGAAACGATTCTATGGGTCAAAATAAAGAGAAAATCAAGAATAACCTTTTCCCCGAAAACGCTCCATTTTCCAGATATCCGCCATTTTGTTCCTTTAACAAAATAATTCATATCTAGAGAACGGTTTAACCCATTAAGTTCAAACTTGGAATAAAGTCTAGCCTAGCAATGATAGCTCAGTCGATGTCGGTTACAACTACCAGTAATTTGCAATACGGCTGATTTTTTTTATAAGTACCTTAAAGTATGAAGATTAATATAAAAAAAATTTACCAATCTATCAATTTCCCAAAGTCGAAAAAAATCGATTAACATTTTTTTTTTCGATATTCCTTAATATTTCGAGCTGGGATGAAGATAAATAAAAATAAAAACTACCATCGTGTAGGGGAAGTATTTTTCAATAAAAAAGGTCGTACGTATTTATTTCGTCCAAGCAATGGTTTGTCTGGAAAAAATCGATAATGGGTTTAAACCTTGTCATTTTCAAGATAACAAGCTGAGACTCAGCATAAATGTTTAAAATATATATTTTAACTCCTACGTCAAGTTTCAATTCGATATATTAAAATTCAGCCAATTTAGAATGAGCCAACGCTTCATGTATGAATGAGATTTCCCCTTTTAGTGATTTCCCCTGCTGCAAAATACATACCTGCATTATCGATTTTTTTCCAGACAAACCATTGCTCGGACGAAATAAATAGGCCTACATATGACCTTTTTTATTGAAAAATACTTCCCCTATACGGTGGTATTTTTTAATTTTTCGTTATCTTTATCCCAGGTCGAAATATTAAGGAATATCGAAAAAAAATGTTATTCGATTTTTTTTTCGACTTTGGGAAATCGATAGACTGGTAAACTTTTTTTTATGTTAATCTACATACTTTAATGTACTTATAAAAAAAATCAGCCGTATTGTAAATTACTGGAACTTTTGGTCTAAAATTACCCCTACCGACTGGCCTATGATATATTTTAAGAAAAACAAGCGATTATAACCAATATTGCGTTTCAAAAATGGAAAATTTCAAACCTGAATTACCAAAAATCGTACATTTTAACAAACAAAATTTAAAATACCTTTTTTGTAGTTGATTTCGGTTCAGAAGCTGTAAAAATCCCCCCAGGTGTTGATCGTTTTGATCGATTTCAGAGGGAACCAGACGGGTTATAATGTCTTGTACAAAACAAAATGTGCAGAATGATCACGTTCATTTATTTTTTTAGATAAAACCCCAAATAATCTTCATTCTAGTATGAAAAGCTAAAAAAATGTTACTTCCGGTCGACGGATTCTTTGACTTGCGAACTCGTCCGAGCGACTTAAGGCCCGTTTACACGCTCAAGCCATTTAGATTGGTGCGTGTGAACGCTGGTTTGACGTTTGCGCAAGCCAAAGTTACAATCTCAGGCATGCGCATTGAATGATATCCTACCCCCAATTGTTATTTACACTGATCTGTTATTTACGATCCGTATTTCAGCGTGTTGTTGGTTACATTCATTGTGTATTGTTTGTTGGTTCATAAAATGTCAAGTCAAAAAGAATTTCTAATTGAATTTATTGAAGTTTACAAGTCGTTCCCTTGTTTGTGGAAAGTGAAGTGTAGGGAGTACAGTGACCGCAACGCTAAAGCTCATGCTTGTGACGCTTAGTTGAAAAAATGATATCCTTCGGCCAAGAAAACAACAGGGAGACTGTTGTAAAAAAATCACCAGCAAAAAAAAGTAGCAGTTGAAAGAAGTATTGGTTCTTCGTCCAGATGTTCCATTTTGAACAATACAAAGTGACTTTTATAAGAATTTAAACACAACTTATAACAACTTGTATGCATTTAATGAAGAAGTTTATCGTTGAAACCAACAAACTAGGGTTCCTTACTTCACAATTGCACAAACCGAACTGAGCGTGTGAACGGAAATATTTTATTCAGTTAGTTTGCACAAACTGGCTTGCGCAAGCCAGTTTGTGCAAATGGCTTGAGCGTGTAAACAAGGCCTTTAGAAAACCAACGTGTGAACCAAATTTGGACCAAATCGGACTAAAATGCAGCCGCTAGAGTGGGAACACTTGTACATAAATATATACATGGGCGCCCATACCTATGGGCAGAGGAGGACCACGCCCCCCCCCCCCCCTCCCCCGGGGAAAGGAATATATGTATATTATTAATTGCAGTCTGGTATTTTTCTTTAAACAGATTAGCACTAAAATATGTTTTAAATGTTGTGTGCCGTTTGATTTTACATATAGGCGTACTTATTTTATTTTGTACAACAGTTCAAGCATGAGCTGCTGGGTCACTACTTGGTGCGGCCTCTAGGAGTGTTATAAGTCTTTGCGTATTCACTGACGGTGTAAAGGTACAGACTCAATGCTGTGTGGGTTAATATTTCACCTGAACAGCCAAATTGGCTTCCCAAATTTTAAAAGTTATCTTGGTGAGGTCAAAAATATCCCTGGACTCCTTTTGCCGAAGGAGGGGAGGGTACTCCTTAACACGTTCACTGCCACGCAAATTTCGTATTTTCTATGCTAGGAGCTGACCTTTTATTTTTTATATTTATAGTCTAAATGAGTAGAAAGTACTCTATTTTTTTAGTTTTGAACCTTTCTACGTAATAATCACTAATATTTTAAAGCGGACGCACAGGTCCTATATTTTAGCATATAATCTTAAAATTGCCGTGCGAAGCACGCATTGCATTGTGTATTGAAAATACTCCCAATACGGGGGTTGGCGTGCAATGCACTGTGCGTCGGCCACTTCTCATAGAGTTCAGTGCCAAGCTCACATGTGCGTCCTTAGCAGTGAACGTGTTAAGCACCGTACCCCGGTCTAGCCCCCCCCCCTCTAGAAAATATCATATAGGCGCCCAGTAACAGATCTACCATTTGGGCTAGCGAGCTTTAAGTCCCCCCCCCTTGGGACCCTAAACTTGCACTAGATAAAACAGACTCACGGCAAAAAATAATAGTATATATATATAAAACAATTTTAGAAAAACAGAAAATTAATTAATTTTTGTGCCGTAGTTTGGCCTATATTACTTTAAATTTTTTAAGTTTTGTTACTTTTCATTTTACATTATAATTTAAACGGTAAAACACTAGTGAAAAGATGAAACACTTTTTCGAGACTTCGGCTGACCGAACAGAACACACGAATTTTTAACCCTCAAAATTGGTTTTCCCGTACCCAAAAAACATATGAAACGATACCCCCACACAGAATTTTCAAAACGTTGACACAATATTTTCAAAATTTTGACCAAAAAACGTGACCTTGACGGGCTACGACTCACGCTAGGAAGCTCAAAAGCTTTTCAACTGCCCGCAGTAAAATTAAGAAGATTTTGGTACAATCAGAAGTTTTCTACGACGTCTGTGAGTGCTTATATCGTATATACACGAAAACAAGTCACACAAAAAATTACCGCATGATTTCAATACTTCGGCATTCTAATGCGAGCCGAAGTAATTAATAATTAATTGTTATGTACCGGTATTATAAAAGTAGGTTTTAGTCGTAATTCGAATTCAAATAAATTAACCATTGTATTGGAGCAACGGCAGAGGAGCTTTTCAGTTTTAAGACGTTTGAAGACGTACCTGAGGAGCACTATGGGGGATTCCCGACTCAACGGCCTGGCCTTAGCAAATATCTTAAAAGAGAGAGAAATTGATGTTAAAAATGTGTTTTGTCAAAAAAATTTAGACGTATGGTAATTGAAAATTGAGAATGTGATTGAACATTTAAAAACATTAAATAAGGAACATATTTTAATGTTTGCGATTTTTTTATAAATAAATAACATTGCTGTATTAACAGTAACATGTGTAACAGATGTTTTTAAATTTATTTAAATGCAATGAACCGCATTTATTTCTGACCAAGCACAAAGATATAAGTCAGTAGAATCTATATTTGAAAGTGATTTTGTGTTGTTTGCTGTTTAACTTCTTGGGGCACTGATACGTTCAGGCACAAATGAAGATGAAGCATTAGTGTAATTACATTATTAAGATTCAGGTATTTTTTGAAAATATTAGTACTGTAGTAGTTAAATTTAGTCTGTACAGTATCTGCAATAACAGCCGCTATTAAAACATGATTAAATAGTATATTTCATCACTAGGACCGAAAGTGACGCTTTTCGATATGAGCTCAAGTTTAACGACCGAGGCGAAGCCGAAGTCGGAAAATGAGCGAGGATCGAAAAGCCACTTTTGGCCCGTGTTATGAACAATAGTTTTCATCACACTGTGATTAATAGTATTAATAATAAATTTCATATACTTTTTTTCAAAATAACCTATCGTTTGTCAATAACATTCCTGAAGTACAATGACAACATAGTTTACGTTTAAAACACCTAAATTATTGAGATCAGGTGATTTTAATATCAGTAGCGATACAAGTAAAAACCTTCCTTAATTCTAAGAATTTATAGGCATTGATTTTTAAGGAAAAGTTTATCTTGTCTTTGGTGTTTTATTCTATCATTAATATTAATAGACACAATACACTACTACCGAAACAGGTACATGAATAAACGTACTGATGTACTTTTTTAAATAACAAGTTAAAAGTTTATTTGTTGAATACTTGTAAATAGTATCAATACGTAGTTGTATTTGTTACTCACGATGTTTCTTTATTAAAATCGTTATTATCTATATATATAAAATTCAATGTATGTCCGTCTGTTTGTACGTTTGTCTGTTTGTACGTTTGTCTGTTTGTATGTTTGTCCTTTATGCGTTACCAAACCGTCCATCCGATTGCTTTGAAATTTTGCATAGTAACACAAGTTAACCCTGGGAAGGTTTTAGGCCATTTACCGAAGTCCTAGGACATTAGGGCTACGCCCCAGTGGCCCTCAAAGTTTCAATGTTAATCTTATGGAAGGTCAATCTTAAGGAAGAAGAAGAAAGATTTCTTTTGATTTTATCAGGGGCACAAAAAACAACTGTTCGTATGAAAAGCTTATAACAGCTGATTTTGATCAACAACTGATTTGGATCAAAAACTGAATATAATTTTAGGTTAGGCCTACAATGAACTAAAACACCAATTATTGGGCTAATTATTTAAGATATATAAAAGCCAAATACCACTCACTGACTGAACACTTAAAAAGAATACAATTACGTTAAAAAGACTGAAAATACCAACCACCACGGGCAACGCCGTACGGGTCAGCTAGTAAATTAATAAGACGACATTTCAAATCATAATTATTATTGATAGCGCTACTGGTGTTATAATTTATAACTAATTTAGAGATAGGCAAAAATCTCCAGCTGATTTTGCCGATCTAGACCGAGAAAACGCTATTTTCAATACTCAAAGTTGATATCGAAAGTTGACTATTTTCGTTACAGTGTGATAAGGGTTTTTCCTAATAGCTTTGTTATGATTTTGGTAGTCTTAAACTGCATTAAAATTACGTTTTTAGAGGATATATTTTTTACAAAATGTTTCCGGGGGAGGACCCTTCGGTGGTAATAATTAGCCCCTCTCCCTTGCTCAATCCTAGATCTGACCCTGTGGGCGCCCATGAATATATACATACATACAGGGAGTTTCGCAAGAGGTTTTCACAACTTCAGGAGATGATAGAGGACCTAAAAAAAGCTAAATTGTTTTTATGAACATAGGTCCGGAAAAGCTTTGTTTTTCAGATATCCTTCATTTTGTTCCTTTTACAAAATAATTCATATCTAGAGAAATGTTTGACCGATTCAGTTCAAAGTTGGCATGAAGTTTAACCTAACAATGATCTATTTTAAGTAAAATAAGCGATTATATCCAATCATGTGTTTCAAAATTGGAAAATTTCAAACCTGAATTATCAAAAAACCACCGTACATTTTAACAAAAAATATTCAAGATACCCTTTTTGTAGTTCTTTTAATTCTCTATCGGTTGGTGTCACTGTCAAAACAATCGAATAAAAGATAATAGTTAAGTTATGGCTAATAATTGGTTTGTTCAACCCAGCAACCTGTACCAACACAGTAAACACGACGATATGGTGGGTAATACCATAGATCATGAATAATAAAATAGATCATGCATGCATACGGGGGGCTGTGTGCCGAGAAAAAGGTTGTCGCAAAAATAGTGCATGTCGCGCCGCGAGGTAGCGCTAGGGAGAAATCATTGGTAGCATTGGTGTTTCACAAAGCTTCCATCGTTTCCCCAATAGATAACGCCACTATCGTCGAATTTCCAGTGGAATAAAATATTGCATGGGATCGGAGTTCTATTAGGTTATCCAAATACAGTGGTAATACATACAGGGTGTTCGGGAAAAGGGTGTCAAGAATTCAGGGCGTGTTCTTCACATCAAAATAAGATGACAAGTTTTTAGTAAACATAGGTCCAAAAATGCTCCGTTTTCTGTCTAGCCACCATTTTGTTTTTTTTACAAAATAATTCATATCTAGAGAAATGTTTGACTGATTAAGTTCAAACTTGCCATGCCATTTTAACAATGATCTATCTCAAGAAAAATAAGCGATTATATCCAATCATGCGTTTCAAAATGGCGGCTGTTTGAAAATTGCAAACCTAGATTACTAAAAAACCGTAAATTTCAACAAAAAATGTCAAGACACCTTTTTTGTAGCCCTTTTGATTCCCTATCGGATGGTTTCACTGTCAAAACAATCGGATGAAGGATAATAGTTACCTACGGTTTTTGGTTAATTCAGGATTGAAATTTTCAAACAGCCACCATTGTTAAACGCATGATTGGATACAATCTGTTTATTTTTCTTAATATAATCATTGTCAGGTTAAACTTCATCCAAAGTTTGAACTGAATCGGTCAAACCGTTCTCTAGATATGAATTATTGTGTAAAAGAAACAAAATGGCGGATATCTGGAAAACGAAGCGTTTTTGAAATAAAATGTTACTCTTGATTTTCTCTTTATTTTGAAGCATAGAATCGTTTCGCTAAGTTTTGGCACTTTACTTACGGGACACCCTGATATTAACGGGTATGATACTTACGTTGTGATATTAACGGACTTTTTTTATCACAACGTAACCTACTACTCGTTAAACAAAATAATTCCATTAACACGTTTCCAATTCAAACTCTGGTCGTTCTACTTCCACGCACAGTTTGTGGACCAACAGAAACATCTGTTCTCGATTACAAAGTAAACCTAGATATGGTTAAGGATCACGATCAGGATTGCCGGATTGGGCTTACCGTAAGCCCGCATAATGTCGACGGCACACGTCGCTGCGCAAAACGTATCGGCTTGATGTAGGCTATACACGGACGCTGGTAGTTTGTTAAAACAGCTTATTTTATTAAAATGTGTACGAATGAAGCAGAAGCAGGCCTAGATAAGATAGCAACGTTATACGACCTGGGTTTGTTTGTTTAGCCTGTTCAGTCTACGATACTTGTTGCAGAAATAACTGCCTTTTAACACAAACAAACATTCGTGGATATTTATACTCGCTGGCAAAACACGTTTACTCTTATTTAACTTAGGACGTAATTGTGGTTCCGAATTTCAACAAAAATATTGTTAGGTGGCCATACAAATTGGGAATTTTCGTCATATTCCGAAGGTACCCCACATTAAACTGTTTTTAAAAACACACAAGTATTTTTAGTCCAGTAAGGGGCAAACTCTAGAGGGGTAAAAAGGGCCCAACCTTACATTAAATCAGATAGTTCTGATTTTTTCATAGGTTGTTCTTGATGGTTAGAGAGTGAAAACCCGTAGTTTTCGTCATCCCCACCTCTCTGCTTTTTCCGCCATCTTAAAAAATAAACACCGAAAACACCTTTTTCTAAATTTGCTCCGTATTCATTCTTGTAGAGGGCAAAATTTGCTCCG
>JAGFPH010000374.1:315891-327273 GCA_018207615.1 Philaenus spumarius
TGACCCCCCAAACCCCCCCCCACAATTTCGAATTTTCGGAAACCCTTTCTTAGTGCGCGTCTAGAGCATATAAAGAGTATTAGTGCCAAATTTCATGTTTGTAGGCCTCGTGGTTTTTTAGAAACTGTGATGAGTCAATGAGTCAATGGTATTTGGCTTTTATAAGTATAGATAAAGGCAAGGTTTTATCTAAAAAAAATAAATATAGAAAATTATTCTGCACATTTTGTTTTTTACACGACCATACAGCCCGTCTAGTTCCCCCCAAAATCGATCCAAACGTAAAATGAAATAAATACCAGGTTAAAACCACGTGGGGACGCAACTCGCGAAGCCCCAAGGCTGCAAGGTCAAGCTGCGAGCGGAACGAAGCAGCGCGTGAAGCTGGGGCTGGTTACGAGGTGCAAACAAATTCTACTAATATATTTCGTTCGCGTAGTATTTAGCGCTTTCTAGAGTAAACAAATTTACAAAATAGTTACCTAAAACATATACTGTAACTTGATTTTGGAAATTTGATCAACTCACGTCAGAAGTTCAGCTGCGTGAATGAATTATTTAATTTCTCTATTAAATTTTCCCATACTTACACGACTGAAAAGGTGAAACTAGCAAAGGTCTGCGCTCAATTTTTAAACAAAAACCTTTCTTCGAGAACACTACATTGTACTGCAATAGAACCAACAAAAATTCCGAACCTGACTTCAACTAAACAATACACCTTTTGTTCGCTTGCAGTCGTACCTCGAGGTTAAGAAACATCAAATTTTCAGAAGCCTTTAGATTTGTTTCAATAGGACCTTTTCAGACGGGATCATTGTGACAGTCCAGACGAGGAACTATTCTTTGAAAGCTCTGTATCCTTAGGCGTATTTAGGCCCTTACAATCATTTTAAGTGTATGTGCAACGCTAGCTGAATTCCGGGTCGTTGATACGATTTGTTTTGTGATTGTAGAAAGCTCAGAGTACATACACTTTTTATACTTGAAAGGGTTTTAATTCAAGCGTGATCATGTTCAAAATACGTACATACACAACTACAGCACCTGGCAAGCTTTCGAGTATCGTGACAGACGGCACAGGTTAAATTTATACAGTAAACTTCCCTCACAAGCTGATTTAAAAATTCATGAATTCGCTTCCTAAGAGCGTACAGAGTGTCCCGTGCCAAACTTCGGGAAACGGATCTATGGGTAAAAATAAAGACAAAATAGAGGATAAAATTTTTAAAAAAACGTTTGAAAACGTTGAAAACTTCAAACCTAAACTACCCAAAACCCGTACGTTTTAACCGAAAATGTCAAGGCACCTTTTTTGTAGCCCTTCAAGTATCTATCGGATGGTTTAACTGTCAAAACAATCTAATAAAGGATTGGTCTGTTCAACCCGGCATCCTACACCAACTCTGTAAACACAACAATATGCTACGTACGTATGCTGTTATTATCTTTGAAACGCATGATTGGTTTTAATCGCTTATTAGCGAATTTCCAAAACGTAAAATACCATAGAAGTACCCGGTCCAAAGCCATGTGGTGGATTCTAACGTGGGGTTGGAGCACGCTAGATACTCCCAATACGGGGGTTGGCGTGAGAAGCACGCAATGCTTTGTGTGTTGAAGATTGCTTTGTGTATTGAAGATACTCCCAATATGCGGAATGGCGTGCGAAGCACGCAATGCATTGTGTATTGAAGGTAATCCCAATATGCGGAATGACGAGCGAACCATTTTGCAGCTATTCAGCACCGTCGTGAGTATTTCCCAAATTGTTGGTTGAAACCCTAAAACATAGGCCTATAAACTTAATTATTTTGGAAATTTGCTCAACTCACGTCAGCGGTTCAGCTGCGTGATCGAATTATTTTTCTTATTCGCTTATCCAATCAACCAATATTTCCCACTTAGGCCTACATACATGATCAGCTATGCGCCAGTAAGAGCAATAACCACGATTTCCGCAGTTTGTTGAAGGTGCATTTTAAACGTCTATGAGTAAAATTTTCTACGAACAATATTTTACACCTTCGCAAATAATCGAAATGCAAATGTTTTCTCTCCCTTGTTAGAGTAATGTGCGCCATGTTTTAGGTATCTAGTTGCATAGCCTGTTTTCGTTTTCTAGAACATTCCACAACGTTCCAGAACAGGAAGTCCCTTCAATGGTCCAGAACCAACCGGAACATTCTAGAACCTTCTGAAAAATGCAATAACATCCTGAAACATTGCACAACATTCTGGAAGCTTCTAGAACATTCAGCAACATACTGGCCAGCCTCGGCCACTTCAGCACTTGATTGCCAGCTGCTTGCTTCATCGACTGAAATCCATTGGTGCGATTACACCCATTTGCCCTAAATCAAACCCTGGAGTTCCAACTGAAACCTTCTCAATGTGTTGGGGATGGAGGTCTGTCTTACCATTTAAGAGAAATATGTGCCAAGTTTTACGTGTTTAGTTTCATAGGTAGTTTCCGTTTTCTACAACAGCTACTCGACCGCAGTAAGTCCTTTCGATGGTTCAGAACACTGGTGGGTCAGGAACATTCTCGAACCTTCTGGAAAATTCAATAACATTCTGAAACATTGGCACAACATTCTGGAAGCTTCTAGAACATTCAGCAACATAATGGCCGGTCTCGGCCACTTCGTCACTGGATTCCCAATTGCTTCAACGACTTCCCATAAGAAGTCTATTGGTACGATGACAACCGTTTGGTTCCAACTCCAGGGTATGGGTTAAGTCTCTAGTTTCCGTTTTATGGAACACGTTCTCGACCAGTAAGTCCTTTCGATGGTTCAGAACAATGGTGGGTCTGGAACATTCTGGAAGCTTCTAGAACATTCTAACCAGTCTTAGTTACTTCAGCACTCGATTCCCAGCTACCATACCATATACCCAAAAGGAGTTGCGAGGTGGGTTGCGGAATTATAAAGACGGACCGCTTTCATTTTTTATATACTGATGTTACTATTCCGAACAATAATTGATAATCCGAACGCTTTTATAATCCAAACGATTTGGTAATCCGAACTCTTTGATAATCCGAACGCTTTGATAATCCGAACGATTTGGTAATAAGAACGATTTTATAATCCGAACGCTTTGATAATCCGAACGCTTTGATAATCCAAACGATTTGATAATCCAAACGATTTGGTAATCCGAACGATTTGATCATCCAAACGGTTTGGTAATCCGAACGATATGGTAATCCGAACGATTTGATAATCCGAACGATTTGGTAATCCGAACAGCTTCTCAACTAGTTCGGTTTAGCGAAGTTCCACTGTTCATAGCATACATTTGTGTATTGGTTTGTTAAGATTTAATAAGGTAAAGTTTGTGTTTAACTCAACAAAATCTCAACTTTTAGATGCGCCAAATTTTATTTAGGTAATTCAAACTTTTGATTTGATTTACTGTGTTTGTCATAATGGCTTTTAAGGCTCAAATGTTGTTATTTGTATAAGAAATAATAATTAAAATAATCGTTGCAATTTTTCGCTTTTAAATTTGAAGTGGGCATGCGCCAACTATATGGTAGAGCGGCTCGAACTGATAAACCGTGCTTACATTTATTTTCCTTTTTTTAACGCGAAAAAATTTGAGCGGACATCATCGCTTATTGAATTTACTGATTTTCCCCTAATTTAAAACTGCTTATTAGTTAAATTATATTGTGTGGTTTTACGTGTATTGCACTAATAATGAGTATGACTTGTTTTATACAAATTCTGATATTTGTAAAACAAAATTGCGGAATAAATCAATCGTAAATGAACAAAAATAAACGGAAGAGACGTTATCACGAACACAGTATTGTTCTACAGTCCCGGGCGCTTGTAACTGCTACTGGCAGTTTATTTTAAACAATGTACATTTCGCAGCTGTTTATTATACGAACAGCTGACATTGATGCAAAGTTTATTCTCGGTTTTGCTATGAAATTAGAATCAATCTGGATACATCTGGAACTATTCTACACTCAATCAACGACGGCGAACAGATGGGTCGTTTTCAAAAATAATCGTGTGTCCGAACTACAAACAGTAATTCTCATATTATTCGCACTAACTGGTACCGGCTTTGCTGGAAGACGTGATTAAATAAATGAGTGTACAATATTTCTGATTTGACCTCTCCCCCCCCTCCTCGTAATAGTGACAGAGCTGTTCACTACCAGCATTGAATTTGTGTGCGTTTCATTCTTCCGCTAACAAATATAGGGCAGCTTCATAAAGGCGGTAAAAAGAAGGTTACAGACTTAACCCTGACTGAAAACGTACTGAAATGCGCATGCGTGACAATGTATGTGGGCACAGGCGCCGATCCAGGAGACGATCGGATCCAGGAGGCGAATCGGATTTTACCGTCACGCGTCACCCTCTACTACATATTAGAGCACACATGTGTATATAGCAAAGTATATAGTTTACTTGGTAGTACTTATGAAATATACATTGTGCTTCCTCATTTCGTAAGTTGTGTTAAAATAGTTTACTTGGTAATACCTCTGAAATGGACATTGTGCTTCCTCATTTCATAAGTTGTGTTAAAATTGTTTACTTATTAATACCTCTGAAATGGACATTGTGCTTCTTCATTTCGTAACTTGTGTTAAAATAGTTAACTTGGTAATACAAATGGACATTGTGCTTCCTCATTTCGTAAGTTGTGTTAAAATAGTTTACTTGGTAATATTTCTGAAATGGGCATTGTGCTTCCTCATTTCATAAATAGTGTTTTTATTCAATATTTTCTAAACTTTTGAAGTGTAAATCAGAATATCGCCATAGAAGGTTACACTTCTCCCGTGTGGTCTTAAGGCACATCTGAATTTTTTATAATGTAATATTATCTAGTACATAATATATCTATTAACTACAAAAAAGTCTGCCTTTCAGACAAAATCTCTGGCACTACTGCGCAAGCGTCAGGATCCAATCACCCCTACCAATTGATCCAAGTGCCTCTGTCCTAATCAATCGTAATTCCATGAAAATATCACAATATACAATCATCTGTTTGCATTTGCTTCCCCAAGTGGTGTGGTGGTTTCTTCTTAATTGCATAATGCGTTTTACATTTCAAAACGTGTTCAAAATGGTTACGAACTGAATTAAGACGAATCGAGAAGTAGAGCGCCTCGTTCACGTCTAGTTGTCTGAACATCTGTTTACAATTTGGCTGTTCCAAGGTCACCGAACAGCTGATGCGATTGTTCTTCACTTTAGTCGTTACGCCGTCACACGACACTGAATGGTTTACATGACACGTATTATCGCGTCATCATTTTATTTTACGATTATTCAAAGGTTAAACGTGGACACCCGATTCCATAATAAATAGGCATTCATTTGGGACATTGCGTGATTGTGTTTTAATAGATTTACTACATAAGTGGTACATTCTTTGTATTTTGGTTATTGGCAGGGAAATTTCTGAATGTTTTACTTTGGTTATTATGTGAAATTATAATGTTAAATTTACGCCCATTTTAATGTACGCCCATCAATACCGATATGAATGAACTGAAACTTTTAAACTATGATTTCCTCAAAACAATTGGACAAATACAATGAAAAGCCATTAATCATTACAGTGTAATACAGTACGGGATTTTTTAAAGCAATAACAGAGAATAAATGTTCACTATAGGAACGTATGAACTATTTCTATAGCAGGCATGTAAATGTAAGTTAAGGTCTGCATTTTGGGGCAAGGTGCCCATTTCACAGTAATCAATTGGACAGTGTACTTTGCTCAAAGGGAAAAAGTTAATATTCTACTTAAAATCATATCTACTTAAGGGTTCAACAATAGGGTATGCCATAGAATAAACTGTAACAAAAAATTTGGTTCCTTAAGTAGTCAAAAAAAAAAAAAGCTTTAAACTCACCCATGTAATATCTACAATTTGTTACAGGATCTTTGTCTCGATAGCACAAATTAATATTAAATCATTCGATCACGTAGCTGTCACGAAGGCGCTCAATAGCTGCCTGCGTGTACGAAATATTATAGAATTTATATTAAATTATATTTATTTATATTATATTGTAGAATTTGTTTGCTCCTCAGCCTCCAGCTACGGAGCAAGCGCTGCTTCGTTCCGCTCGCAGCGGAAAGCGAGTTTGCACCTCAACCTATGGAATGCTTCGCTTCGGTCGCAGCGGACAAACTCGCTTCACCCCTGGCCGTCGCCCTCAGATCATAAGGTGTCCCAAGTTAAAATCCCCCTAGTGGATTTGAACTCGGTACAGTTTTGATCGATTTTTGGGAGGTACCGGACGGGCTATAAGGTAATGTAAAAAACCGAAATGTGCAGAATAACCTCCTACTTGTATTTCTTTAGATAAAACCCCAAAAAAGTTTCATTCTAGTACGAAAAATCTCAAAAAAATTTACTTCCTGTCAAAAATCGTGTTTTTGCTTGTTGGATATTTTTGGCTAACGATCTGAGCGACTTAGAAAACCAACTTGTGTACCAAATTTGGGCCACATCGGACGTAAAATGTAAAATATCAACTTTATTATTCGAAATTACTCGATTCTTCGTTGAGACACTAAGAACAACTAGACCATGCTAGTGTTGACTGGTACAAAATTTGTTACTTACAGGAGAAATGTTGTAAATTATTCTCCTCCGAAACTATTTGACCAATTTTGATAAAATTTTGCATGCACAATCAACATGGTTTGAAGCCGTGCCACTTAAATGTCAAGTTGATAAGTTATCTCATTTTCTACTAAAGTTATTAAAAAATGTCTGCATGTGACATGCGCTGTATCGATGCAGCTCTCCCAGCTCGCCTTCGGTATTTCCCCCCGCTTCCAATACACTATTTGACCAACCATAATAATCTACATCTTGAAAATACGCAAAAACTACACTCGCAGTTAAACCAACGCAAACCAATAGTTTTGCAATATACCGTTAAGTGCCAGTAAGAAAATTAGTAAAAAGGACCCAAATAATAAAACAAATTCAACAAAAACAAAAAGTAAACAAGGAGGCTAAAACTATTATTTTCGTCCACGTCGTTAGCTCTGGGTTTTACAGTGTTTAATAACAAATATTCAAAAGGTTCTTGTTCAAACAGTTTCACGTATTTTCCTGTAATTAATTATATAAAATAAGAATTCCAAACTGTCTGATTCATCATCAACGTACAGAAAAACCTATGATAGCTAGAGTTTTAATCACTCACTAACAGCTGATTTGAATCAAAACAGTAACAACACAATTCTAGGTGAGGCCTATTTAATTCTTAAAAAGCGTTTGTTGAATGCATTTACATTCATTACCATAACAACCGACTTAGAAAATTTAGAGTCAGTTAATGATTTTAACAACAGTTTTTTTGGTAAACAAAATAAAAAAAACAAACAAAAATAAACAAATGTTTTGGATCATAAGCTCAATACAATTTTTTTAGGTGAGGCCTATGTGAACCAACACACGTTTCTTGAAAGCATTTAGATTTATTACTATATAGCTTCAAAATTGGCAAATTTAAAATCTGGTAATTATTCTTCACAATCAACAGTTATTTTAGGATAGGTAATAGCAAACACAAACAACGAAAAGGCTTCCTGTATCATAATTCAAACAGTTATTGCTAGGCCTAATAAAATTATGAAAATTTTATTCTTTACTAGGCCTATTTGACCAGTTTAAAATACTGATTTATTGAATCACATTATGGTCATATTTTATAACTTCAAAATAAAATATATAACTCTCTTTTATATAAAAATAAAAAAATCCTAATCAATAGTCATTTCCGTGAAAATATCACAATACACAATAATCTGTTTCCATTTGCTTCGCCCCGTGGGTTGGTGAGCGAAGCGATCAGGGGCGGAGCCCTCTAGTTCCCTGTATGAGCACCCTTATACTATCAAACAGATACGAGATTATTTAAATAAATTGAAGTTAAAAGAATTGAGATTTATGCGTTATTAAATAAATGCAACCCTATCCAAGGAAGGTTATAGAAACTTAATGAAAGGTTAAGTAATTAGTAAATCATTACACCCTTTTCGAGATTTAAAAATATATTGTTTAATCATTACCGTGATAAAAGTTAATTAATCAATTTATAAATACACACAGTATTCGTCCATTAATGATTACCAGAAACAGTTACAAATAACCTTTCAAAGGTTAACCTCTATGCCCATGCGCCACGGGGTGTCGGCGTGACAAGTGTATAATTGATACTTACCAAAGGACAAAGATCAAATAATAATTTCCTTTCGCTCCGACAGGCTTAGTCATTTTAATTACCGAGCTTTGAGTCTGCGCAGTTCACTGTTTCTAAAATATGTAACACTGCCAACGTACTTTCTGCGTTATACCATAAGACTGTAGTTGCCCACGGGAACATAGCAGTATTATAGATTAAATCGCGTGTCAACCATTCTGCGAATTACGCACAGTTGGCGCAGTCTACACTCGATTCCACGTTCACCGTGCAGTACGGAGCGCCCATACGACAGTCTCAGCGAGACTAGCCGACTAAAAAACATCAACTCCCATGCAAAACTCGGAAAGTTTACGCAACCCGCATGACAAAAACGTGATGTTCCCTGTAATGGTAGTAGCATATCTATTCTCCCGTAAGTCCTGTACTGCAAGGTGAACGTGAAATCGAGTGTAGGAGTGTGTCTGGAATAATGGGCGTGTCATCCCTCTTCTAACCTGCCTTGGCGGTACAACCAATTCCACGAAAAAACTAGGTCCAAATTATATTTAACTGCGAAAATGCACAGAGTCTCACATTCTTATTAGGGAATTTCAATAGGAAAAAAGAGCTAGTGCAGTGGCCCTTATGGTAAGACCCAAGATCAGGAGTAGCAAATGAGCACCGATGAACACGTTTTGTGGTGTCATTAAAAATCATATATAAATGTATATATACATGTTGGTTCGAATTTGGTACACATGGTTGTCTACATCGATCGCACGAGTTCGTTAACCAAACAAATCCAACAATCGGAAACACGTATTTTGACAGGAAGTAACTATTTTTTAGATTTTCCTACGAGAATGAATTTGTTTTTGAGTTTTGTCTACAAATATAAATGTAGGTTGTTATTCTGCACATATTTTTTTTACGCGACCTTATAGCTCGCTTGGTTCCCCCAAAATCGATCAAAACGTAAAATACAATAGAAGTACCCGGTTCAAAGCCATATGTGGTGGAGTCAACCGTGGAGTTGGCGTGCGAAGCACGCAATGCATTGTGTATTGAAGATACTCCTAAGACGGGGGTTGGATGCGAAGCACGCAATGCTTTGTGTGTAGGAAACACTCCCAATACGAGGGTTGGCGTGCGAAGCACGCAATATTTTGTGCATTGAAGATACTCCCAATATGCGGAATGGCGTGCGAACCATTTTGCAGCTATTCAGCACCGTCGTGAATAGACCTATTTCCCAAATTGTTGGTTGAAACCCTAAAACAAAGGCCTATAAACTTAATTTTGGAAATTTGCTCAACTCACATCAGCGGTTCAGCTGCGTGGTCGAATTATTTTACCTATGTACTTGCATACAGCATTTATATAAAAATGCATTTCACCTTCTAGAGAAAACTATGGCAAATATCTAGAAATAAGTAGGCCTAAGATTTTGTTTCATAAAAAATGTTAAAATTGTGATGAAACATTTTACAAAGCTTTTTATAAAATAAGAAGTCCCGCCTGACTGATTAATAATCATCGTTAAGTCAAAACTATGACATCTAGAGCCAATTTTCAGGTTTCCTTCATACCATTAGAAGGGCACTAAGAACGTATAAGCAAAATATCGATTTTAAGGGTTGGAAACTATCAATATACGGGTGCACTCCCAGAAATATAACAGAAAAAACAGTTGATTTGAATCAAAAGCATCGCAACACAATTCTAGGTGTGGCCTATTTTGAACCAACAAACGTTTGTTGAATGCATTGACATTCATTACCATAGCAAACAACTTAGCAACCAAATTTAGAATCAGGTAATTATTCTTCGCAACTAACATTATACAACACGTTATGTAAATAGCAAACACAAACAACGAAAATAGCTTACTATATCATCATTCTAATAACTATCACTATTACAAATATGCCAAATTTACTCTGGCCAGTTCTGCTTCACCGTATCACATTTTGGTCATATTTTATAACTTGAAAATTACCTCTGTTCTATATAAAAAATCTCTGTCCAGTCAATCGTCATTCCCGTGAAAATATCATATTATACAATAATCTGTTTGCTGCTTCGCCGTGGGGGTTGGTAAGCGAAGCGAGTTGGTTATATTGGGTTCAATGTGCGTTGGACAAACTAGGGAGTGTTTGTCCCCAGCGTTTTTACTTAGCGTGTGAAGGGTCTCCCAGATAGCTCGGCCTAAGCTCTCCCTAGCTGGTTAACTAATTACTGCGTCCTGTCTGCATGGAATGCGAGGCAGGAAAGCGAGAGAGCCGAAGTTTGCCAAATTGGTCGTTTTACCCGCACGTGAAGTCGTGCTATTTGAACTCCGTTTAAACCTCTGATACACCTTTACTTTACCATTTCACTTATTGTACAGCAGTTGAAATATACAAAATTTTCACGAACACTAAATAGATTTCAACACAATTCACACAAAATTTTTATAAAATTATTTAAAAAAAAGCAATATAATGGGGGAACTGTACCGGGTGTTTCAAAACTTTCTACCAATACAGACTGTTCATACCAGTTTTTTTTCATCTGCCAAAGACGATTCAAAATATCATCAGCAGATATTAAAATGTCCGAAGCAAATGTTTTGTACACCTCCGACATTTGCTGTTTTTACTCGACAATTTGTATCTAATACTGATTGATATAAGTTGGAATTTTGCACAGACTTTTATCAATTTAATATATATTAAATAATAATAATAAAGCGTAGTCTGTCCTTCGTACCGCTATAACTCCGCAGCCCCATGGGCTATATGGTATGGTAGTCCTCCATACCCCATCCGGGTTCAGAGATATGGCTATCAAAAGAGCGCACCTATGGACTTCTTATGGGAAGTTAGCGAAGCAGCTGAGAAGCGAGTGCCGAAGTGACCGATACTAGTCATAATGTTCCTGAATGTTATAAAAGCCACCAGAATGTTGCAGTGTTACATAATATTAAAGAATCTTCCAGAAGAGTCGATAATGCTATTCCAGAATGTTCTAGAAGCTTCCGGAATGTTTCAGAAAGTTGCAGTGTTCCATAATCTTCCAGAAGTTCAATAATGTTATTCCAGAATATTCCGGACAGGATGTTCTAGAATGTTGTGGAATTTTGAAGAGTGTTATATAACCTTCCAGAAGGCTCAAGAATGTTCTAGAACGTTTCTGGGCCATCAAA
>JAGFPH010000374.1:358784-378883 GCA_018207615.1 Philaenus spumarius
AAAAATAACCCACATATAAAATTAATTCTTCCTCAGCGAATCTGATATTGTAATGAGACTTGATAGCTTGTAATCTTTTTACTTTTCACAAAATAAACCATGGGGTGTACTCTTGCGAAGTTTCGAAAACATCACGCTCCATGCTTTTTGGGTGTGATTATTCAGTGTTTTACATCCGGTAAAAGGAAACAAAAGGCTTACCATATTGCGTACGTCTGGTAGAGTAAGATGTACTCCAGTTGGCGGTGCCAGCAAGAAGGAAACTACTGCCCAGACTCATAACTCGGCATTACTCAATTCGAATTATTGGGGTTGGTCGTGTCTTCTTCGATCTCTGTCTACATAAGCTATGTACAGTATGTATAGGTCACAGCTCAAACGTAATTTTCGTGGAAATATACAGAGTATGCAGTAATCTGGATATGCCATGGGTCGTCGTCGGGGTTGGTGAGCGAAGCGAGCAAGGGCAGAGCTCCTGGTAGGTAAAACCCCGTAAATTACGTTTCTGGGGGGGGGTCAGTTCAGGATCGGGGATTTGAATTTAAACCCTTTTAACACGTTCACTGCTAAATGTGAGTTTGACACTGAACATTATGAGAAGCGGACAAACATTACGCACAGTGCATTGCACGCCAACGGGTATTGGTAGAATTTTCAATACACAGAGCATTGCGTGCTTCGCACGCCAACGCCCATCTTGGTAGAATTTTCAATACACCGAGCATTGCGTGTTTTGTTAGAGTAAATTATTTTTGTTGAACCTTCATAGTTTTCTTATTTATTAGATAAGATCAAGCTCACAACTCACAAGAGAGTAAGGCTGTAACCTACTGAATCCATGTGTATTGTACGTTGTAGTTTAATCAAGCAAATCTAAATATCAGTATGCATGCAATGCACAATGATGTAAAATATGTTGATTTATCCTCTGTTGTGTTGTCTATTTTATAATTTAATTTGCACTTTTTAAACCTAGTATTCATTTTTACTACTAAATGTCGGGATTTCGGGGGGGGGGGGGGGGGTTGACCCCATACCCCCTGGTTACGGCCTCGACTTATGGAAGTGAAGGATGGGTGCAAATCCCACACGTATTGTTTGTAAACCAAAGTCTATTGAGTTATTAAAACGTACATCCAATAAATTTAATGAATTCTATTCCTTATAAGTACGTGATGCGTCAGATATAAGTTGCAGAAGCGAGGATAGAATTCGTTATGATATTTATGTGCTTTGGCTGGTTCATTGTAGGCCGGGAGGTTCTTATGTACAATATGCTCCCTGCAGGAGCTTTTTCCGTGGGCATTAAGAAATTTAAAAAAAGTTATGTATGCCTGGTTTTCAAATAATCGTTTTTATTCGTTAAGTGAGTTTTTTCGAGCCGACGTCAGGTACGTACTTTTTAGTGTTATTTAGCGAATTTGCATAGGAAAGATGAGCTATTGCAGTGACCGTAATGGAAAGGCCTAAAGTCGGAAGTAGTAAATGGGCACCGATCGTGATCCCCAGAACACGTTTTGGGGTCTCATTAGAAATGTTTTATACATTGTGATCTAAAAGTCTGGAGAAACGTTGGAGTGAAAAATTGGAAAAAAAACCACAGGCAATGTTTACTAGGTATAAAGATGTACTTAGTTTACGCACAAGACAACGTTGTTACCATTTCCAAAATGGGCAATTTTGGGGGCAGCTCAGAAATTTTAAATGCAAACCCCTGTCTTGTGCCCCCTCATTTTAGAGGTTTAGTACAAGAATGTAAACGACAAAAACCAGAGGTCTCTATCTTATTCCTATCTAAGGCCGGCCACACACTGCAACAGTCGAGGCAAGGCGAGGCATTTTGACTAAAGGCGTCTTGAGCGACAGAGAAAGCATAGGCGCTTACGGAGCACCATACACTGCAAGAGACGAGGCGAGGCGAGGCGGAAAGGCGCCTTTAGTCAAAAAGCGAAGCAGTCAAAAATTACGTTTCGTCGAAAGTCATTTAGTAACGTGACTTACACCACTCTGTACTTTCTGTACTGGACTGTGAAACCGCGCCAAAACTTTGGTGCCTTGACTTGCCTCGCCTTCTGCTGTGTGTGTTCGCTTTGCGACAAAGCAAGTCGAGCGACTTGTCTTACGTCGCCTTGCCTCGCCTTGACTGCTGCAGTGTGTGGAAGTCCTTCTAACTTTTTAGCGAGTTCTTGAAGAAGAGCCAAATTCAAGGAATGTTTATTAGGTATTAGGATGTACTTTTTTATGTATGGGGAAACTTTTCCCTCGTTTCAAAAATTGGAAATGTTGGGAGCAGCTCAAAATGTGTACACGCAAACCCCGGTAATGTGACCATTCGTATGAAAGGTATTAACAAAAGAAAACTAACAGTGCAAATTTGAGGAATCTATCTCGACCCTACTACAAATTATGGACAAAATTAGGGATTTTGTGGACGACTGTTGGGGATATTGCGTGCCTATTTCGATCTGTGTCTTACGAAATTATGTACAGGTCACAGCTACCCCCACCACCCAACTTAGAGTGCCAAGTGCCTCTTGTCCTAATCAATCATCATTTCCGTAAAAATTCCTATTAAAAAAGTGTTAAAATTATGAACAAAATTAAAGAATTTGTGGTTTGCATTGGCATCACCATATGCCACCGCAGGGGTTGGCGAGCGAAGCGAGCAGAGGTAGAGTCCCTAGTTACTAATAAAACTTGTATTTTCAAAGCGTTCAAATCGTGGTAATCTTCGACACGCATTCACGGAAAATCTTCGACGCATTCGTCGGCTCCAACGAGCTGCTTCAACCCGTCTGATGTCTGAACGTGCAACGTGAAGCTTACACCATATAAGGCAACAGATTATACAAAAACATAACTTATAACGCTCCACAACAGCGTTTAAATTGCCAATTAGGCTCGATGACGAGGAAGCGCTACGTCTATCTCACTGTATCCCGTGTTAGCGCGTACTTAGCAAAGGCGTTTCCAATTCTAGATTCAATAGAATATCAACAGCTCGAAATTAACCGTTTTAATAGATGCAGCTGATTTGAAAGTCAAATGAAGGGCAAACCGAGAAGGCAGTGGGCCGAACAATAGCGGTGTCAGTTTCTTGTCTTGAATCAATGCGATCTGGAAGGCTATTAAGGTCACGTGATCCGGAATGCGATTATGTTAACGCGCAAGCGTTGACGGAATCAAATGAACGTCAATAAGGAACTGTAGTGAGTGTTGAGGAAGGTTTGCTCCATTGTTTGTTCCTGATGAGACGGTTTTAATGACAGAGGATGAAATGATTTTACCGTTCCAATTATCTCGTTAAAAATTGTCGCTCGACATATCGTAAGAGCCGTTGAAATTATTTCCAAAAATCCGAACCGAATGATAAAACTTCAAGTTTGATTAATTAAATAAAATTTCGTTCAATAGAAAACTCTTCAATATTAAGATACACGCTGCTTCGCTCGCAAATATGAATAAATCAATGAAAGAAATTCCGGGTAAATATTGAGGGTTCACTGGCTGAGATTAGTCCAGATAAATCTACCTTACCCGTTTAGGCTTACTGTAAATACACGATCAGCTATGTTAAAGTAAACGCGAAAAACACGATTTCCGCTAGTTTGAGGTACATTTCACGTATATGTTGTACATTTAACCTGAAATATTTTATACGAACAATATTTTACACCTTAGTACACTGGACTGCCAGGCGGCGCAACCAGCTGCGCCACCGGTGACTGGTGGCGTAGCCAATCATTCTTTGTTCGGTCTTGCGGTAGTTCAATAGTTCTTGCCAGCGGAGCAATCAGTTTTCTGTTTTCATATATTACTAGCTGACCCGTAACGGCGTTGCCCGTCGTGGTTGGTATTTTCAGTCCTTTTAACGTAGTTGTATTCTTTTTAAGTGTTCAGTCAGTCAGTGGTATATGGTTTTTATATATATATATAGATCTTAAATAATAAAAGCACTATTGTCATAATAATAAAAGGTCTGCAATTTTGATTTTAGTAACTTTGATCACTCCAAACCCCTCCTAAAATTTCAAAATTTTTTATACCCTTTCTTAGTGAGCACCTATGGCTCTAGAGGAAGCTACAAACCAAATTTCATTCCAATCCGTTCGGTAGTTTTGAGGAAATCGTGATTTAATAACAATGATCCCCCCAAACTTCCCTAAAATTTAGAATTTTTTTAAACCCTTTCTTAGCGAGCACCTATGGCCCTAGAGGAAGCTGCATACCAAATTTCATTCCAATCTGTTCGGTAATTTTGAAGAAATCGTGATTTAATAACTTTGATCCCCCCAAACCCCCCCTAAAATTTCTAATTTTTGCAAACCCTTTCTTAGTGAGCACCTATGGTCCTAAAGGAAGCTACAAACCAAATTTAATTTCAATCCGTTCGGTAGTTTTTGAGAAATCGTGATGAGTGAGTGAGTGGTATTTCGCTTTTATATATTATAGATACTACGGGAGACCCCTTGCGTGCTCTGCAC
The DNA here is from genome assembly GCA_018207615.1 of Philaenus spumarius. Taxonomy (NCBI): domain Eukaryota; kingdom Metazoa; phylum Arthropoda; class Insecta; order Hemiptera; family Aphrophoridae; genus Philaenus; species Philaenus spumarius. Next base: position 363,269 of record JAGFPH010000374.1, read on the forward strand.
GCGACCTTCTATACACATAATCGTGTTATGTTTTCTTAATAATAAATATGTAGGATTAACCCAAAAGCTAAGATGGTAAATAATGTTAAATGTTCAAATCAATTTATTTCCTACATTTTATAACAGCAGTTATAATAAAGGTTAAAAAAACCGCAATGCTCAGGTCTTCACTTTAATAAAAATCTTAAAAGTAAGAAACACAAATAGTTGCGTGTGAAATCAGGTGTTAATGGAAATATTAGAACAGCTGTTTTATCTGTTATTTTATTCAATTGGTTGCTATGGTAATTCATCAGTCTAGGCCTAACCTAAGAATTTTTCTGAATAAATTTACAAATATTTAAATAAAAAATGTTTTTATGAAAATTAATTATAGCCTATGTTACTCAGGGATAGTGAACAAACAAACAAATTTTAACTTTTTATAATATTAGTATAAATGTATCACAACAACAATTATATATGTTTCCGTTGGCAATTTCATACAAAAAAGACAAAAAAGTTGTCAATTTTTAAAATAGCGAACGTTTAACACTGATAACACTGCTGACGATAAAACTTGCCCCATCTGTACTACGGTTATATTTTGTTTCATTTAATTTAACAATTAGCCTACTATTTCTCTCACAAAATTTCCGTAAACTTCACAAATTTGTTAAAAATCTTCCAAGTTTTTCTATTTCAACCAGGTTTTTATACGTTTTTTCTAAACCAATTCAAAAGTGTTGCATAGCTTTTTTGTAGATAAAGGTTCAAAGAATTTATATATGCCAGTAAAAAAATGATTGAAGTAAAATTAACAAAGTTATTAGCTCAAGAAACATTTATTAGTTATTAGCATGTTCAGTAACGAAAGGAAAAGGTTCAAATTTAGGCCTACATAAAAAATAGTAAAAAATATTGTAATTTTTTTCATAAATGTAAAAAAGTTTCGTAATTTAGTTCTGAATAGAATTGTATAAAAATATTTATCAATTTCAAATTTCTTATTTTGAAAACACCAGTTTTTATGTTCCTACAACAAGACTGCTAACAAAGCTAGGCCTATTTTGAATAGTAATTTAGAAATATATCCTTTACCCAAAAATGGCATATAATAATAAGAAAGTGTAGAGAATAAATCAAAGAATTAAACTGTATACTTGTTAATTATCATTGTAAATTTCATAAAAGTATTTGACTTAGCTTTACTTGAATTACAAAATGAGATAAAACAAATGAAACCTCTCGGCGATAAAGGACATACAAAAAATGGCCGTTGGACACCGTGGGAAGTGTTGGTACATGGGTTGAGATCACTATAACGACGTTTTAACATAGTTTGTTTTCATTATTTCTAATATTGGAATATGATATGGAACTGTAAATAGATTGTTAAGTTTTAGTTATTCAAGTATGTAAATATTTAATTCTATGTTGTCCCTCTATAACGCGATACTTTTAACTATCTTACGCATTATTAACCAAAATAAAACACAATTTAAAAGAAAATCTTTAGCAATTAAAGCTCAAGAAAAGAAAAAAACGAGAACTAGAAATCCCGGAATCGCGGGAATTGGAAAATAATGTTTCACTGGCTAAACCTTGTGCTTAATTCCTTACTGGCACACTATTTTTAACCTAAGCTCAAAACCGCATTTGTTATTTCAACGAGCGAGGTCTACTGTTCACAGAACTACTAGTTAAATTACTTGCGTGTTACTTGTAGAGAAGAATTATTATGTTACTTGTTGAAAATCTGTAAACTACTTTTATCCATAAACGAATGCAATAACTCAAGGTTTTTTAACCATATTCAATCAATATATTTATAAACATAGCTGTAGGAATAAAAAATAATAAATAAACAGGTTTAGAATACGTGTAAATTTATTTTTATTTTCATCAATAAATTTCTGTCGAGAAATAAATTATCACTAAAACATGTTTTATTTATACAGATCAATTAAATTAAGGGTCTGCTCCAGTAAGAGAGAAAGCGACCAGAAACGCAACCGCTTCTCACTATATCCCTATCTAAACAGTGCAATTTCTTGCAGCTGAACGCTTTGACATTGCCTCATTTCAAACCATTTTCTAATTCTATCTTTTGTAATTGAGTGTTGAAAAAAAAACTGAATATAATATTCTTTATAAAATTTTGGATCCGGATTGCAAATTTTTTCATTATTAATTTTGTATTGCATTAGGAAAAAAATGCAAACTTTGTACTCACAAAATGTCAATTATAAAACAAATCAAAAGTATTTAAAAAAATGTAAATTGCAAGACGGATGCGTATTGCGACTGTGCTTAAAATGAAACCTTGCAAACAATTTTATGATAAAAAGTAAACGAAATAAATGGTTTGTAATTTAACATTGCTCTTATGGGATAAAAACCCAAGATGGCCTCCACTACAGCAGACCCTTAATTTCATAACGAGGTGGTCAAAGCGAGTGATGGCGGGACTGGCGAGGCCGCCTGGCAGAACAGTGTAAAGCCGGGTTTACACGCTACGATAAATCGTAACGATGTTATTGTTACAATTTATCGTTACAATAAATCGAAAGTGTGAGTACTGTTTACATGCAACGATTTCTTTTCCAACATTCATTGTAAAAACTTATAGTTCTTTCTTATAAACCGTACGCAATGTATTCATTTTGTTAACAACAGTGTTTCTGTCTGCCAACGGATCAAACTCCTTGTATTTTTAAACGAGCGCTATGTATAAGGTGTTATACGCAAGGTGTTTTTTGTTCCTGTCGGCGTATTCTTTGCTCTTAATGAGCCACAAGCAGATAAAACTCCGATATACTGTAGTTCAAAATTCAGTCAAGAACTCTCGAGGAGTTTGAGTTGCCTCGAGTCCAGTAATATAAAAAGCTGTCTTCTGGCTTTTGTCATATTTTTATTAAACTAAAATACAATGTTACTTTAGAATTCGAGGAGTATAGGTTAGGTTAGGTTAGGAAATGTACGCAAAATTTGCGACATTCCTTGATTTTATTTGCAATGTTAAACCAAATCATTCTAGTAATATATAAGTGGCTCTACATAGTCATTCAAAATTAACTGCGAGCATCTCAAAAGTACGGGATAAAATTACATAAAAAGTACATAAATTCATTATGTTACTTTAGAATTCGAGGCGTATTACGCCATTACCACGGTTCGTTGCTTTTGTGAATTCCAATTCGGCTGTCAAAACTGTCAGATTATGCCAGGTCGGCGCTGTGGAGACGGATTCATACCACATAACCCCCATGGAGGTGCGGGGGTAGGTTGTACAGTTATAGCGGTTATACATTAACTGTGACGTGCAAGATTGAGGAGAACAACGCTAACAATTCGAAAGCAAGCTGCAAATGTATTGAAGTAGAATGATTTATTTTCGAAAATTCACTGTAAATCTTATTATATTTAGCAATGATTGCTATTTATTTTATTGCTGTATCAATTGAATATTAAATTTAATTAAAATTACAAAAATGTTATGATTTACTACTACATAGGCTATTTTGCTTTAATGCGAAATGCATACAGTATTTTTAATTTTTTTTAGGCCTACTTTACATAATTAACTTCAGAATTAAATTCTCTGCAAGTTGTGTTTAATAAAGAGCACAATTTTACAAAGTTAATACTAAAACCCTGCAGGAAACATGTTTTTGAGACAGAATTTTGCGTTTTTCGTCAGATTTCTAAAAATATTACTGTAGTTACAGATCAGAAAACTATTTTATTCAATTTGCCCGCTAATCAACTCCTATAAAAGCGAGTGTACGTCCGTACGTACATACGTACGAAAGTAACATATAATATAACAGCTGATTTCGCCCATCATCTGTATTAAACAACCCCAGTGTAGCTTATACTTTGGGGTTATAACAAATTTTACCTTGTATCCGTCGTGGGACTTGGTTCAGCGTAGAACGAAGTCACACGACGGATAAAAGGTAAAATTTGTTATATTCTATTTATGACTTGGACACTTACACAATGATTTGGGGTTATGTTTACAACTTCAATCATTGTAATTTCTTATGAAGTTGATTTTTTTAAATATGAGTTATAGAACTAATTTACGTTATAATACGTTAAAATGTTTGCTTTGAGGTTATAAACTGTACATAAATACAACCTTTTATCATCAAAATATTCGTTTATACAAATTTAAAGAAGAAATACCTATTCGTTAACTTCAGAAACATTCGTCACATCTTCGTATTACATATGTTTAGACTATATGTATATTCGAGTATTAATTTCTTCACTATAATATTAATAACTTCTAAATCACTTGATCTATAAATATGACATAAAAAGCAATTAAAATATAATATTTTTTAAATATAAAATAACATACATAAATACAAAATTTTAACAAATATTCCTACAGTTTTATAACCCTTATAAATGTACACATAAAAAAAAATCCCCGAGCGAATTGTACGAGTTAAAAATCCCCGTCAGCATAGTTCTATAAATGATGTATTTCCGATGTGTATCTAATTAATCCGTCTGTGATTTTTCACGAAATTTGACTAGTTTTACATAAAACAAATTTGATTTTACACCTTAATTAATTAATGCACTACATATTTCACTAGGTCTTCGTTTCTGTGGGGAATCTGAAACACGGGCGAAATATTTCGTCAGCTGTTACCCTCTAAAGAAGAATTTTCGGACCTATGTTTATATGAACTTTTTAAATTATTTTTGCTAGTGAATCCAGTCTGGAAAGTGCTCGGAACACTACGGTAATTATACTGTATACACTTTCGACTATGATTTTTTATGTCTATTCTAACGACCATGAACAATTAGGTAGAGATTTTCCTTAAGGCACGCTATGGTTATTTCTTCGAAATCTACCCAATAAAATGATCAAACTAACGACTTTGCATTAACTACTGTGGAATTCCACTAGTAAAGATTGAAACGGAAACCCGTCAATACCCGACAAAACACATATTCTACCAACTAGTATCTGTAATCGAGTACTCACCTCTCTTTCATTGTTCCCAAAAGCTATCCCGAGGTTGGGCATTGCCCTCAGTATAGCTACCAGCGACTGTATGGTATTGCTGTATACCACAGGCCGGTACTGCTTGAAGTCCTCGGACGTGAAACCGCTTTCGTGGATAATTCTGCAAACAAAACACAACTATTTAAAATGCAATTACTAACTGGAGATAATCAATAATTCGACCACGCAGCTGAACCACTGACGTGAGTTGAGCAAATTTAGAAAATTAAGTTTATAGGCCTATGTTTTATGGTTTTATTCAACAATTTGGGAAATAAGTTTATTCATGACGGTGCTGAATAGCTGCAAAATGGTTCACACGCCATTCCGCATATTGGGAGTATCCTCAATACACAAAGCATTACGTGCGTCGCATGCCATTCCGCATATTGGGATTATCTTCAACACACAATGCACTGCGTGCTTCGCACGCCAACCCCACGGTAAAATCCACCACATGGCTTTGAACCGGGTACTTCTATAGTATTTTACGTTTTGATCGATTTTGGGGGAACCGATCTATAAGGTCACGTAAAAAAACAAAATATGCAGAATAACATCCTACATTTTTATTTGTAGAAAAAACTCAAAAACAAATCCATTCTCGTGGTTACTTCATTCTCAAAAAATAGTTACTTCCGGTCAAAAAAAGTGCTTCCGATTGTTTGATTTTTTGGTTAACGAACTCATTTAAGCGACGTAGACAACCAACATGTGTACCAAATTTGAACCAAATCGGACTTAAAACGCGGCCGCTAGAGTACGAACACATATATATACACATATAAATATGATTTTTAATGACACCTCAAAACGTGTTCTGGGGACCATGATCGGTGCTCATTTGCTACTCCCAACCTTGGGTCTTACCATAAGGGCCACTGCAATAGCCTACTCCTATGGAAATTCGCTAATAATACAAATTTGCCATACACTAACGAAAAGTAATAATATCTTCAGTCTAAAAGTGAAACAGTATTAATTTAAAAGTTACGATTTTCGAACAGTTTGACAGTGTTGCAACAAAAAATAAATAGTTCGATCACGCAGCTGAACCGCTGGCGTGAGTTTAGCGTATTGCCAAAATTAAGTTTCTATGTTTTAGGATTTTAACCAACTATTTGGGAAATTAGTCTATTCATGAAGGCTGAATAGCTGCCCTCATGTGTGTACTAATCTTATAAAGAGGTCAAGTTTGTTTGTTTGTTTGTAGGAGGCAATCTCTGGAACTACTGAACCGATTGAAAAAATAGTTTTACGAAAAAAGCTACACTATCCACGAGTAACATAGGATATATAATTCATTTTGATAAAAACATTTTTTATTTCAATATCAGTAAATTAAGTCGGAAAAAATTCTTAAGTTAGGCCTAGACAGATGAACCAACACACGTGCTGTATTTATATTTATTACCATAGCAACCAATGGAATAAAATAACAGATAAGACAGCTGTTTGCTATAATATTTCCAACTTTTAGGTTAGATTTTTATTAAAGTGTAGACCTGAGCCTTGCCGGTTCTTTTGACCTTTATTATGACCGCGCTGTTATAAAATATACGAAATAATTTGATTTGCACGTTTAACATTATTTACCATCTTTGCTTTGGGGTTATTATTAATCCTACGCCTTTATTACAAAGAAAACCTAACACGATTATGTGCATAGAAGGTTCCACAAGTGGGTTGGCGTGCGGAGCACGCAGGTGTTTCCCCTAGAATTCAATATATTTCTGACTCTTGCCCAACTCAGTGTATGTAGATTTATTATTGTTTCAAAAATACTTTTGCTTTGTGGGCAATTATTAAATTAATATTTATCATTTTCCGCTTGTAACGAATCAAAAACTCTATCACAGGTATGCAGGAAGTCTTGTGTAGCAATATTGCCTATGTAACCCCTTTAAACTAATTAATTTAATGTCAAGGTTATGGAAATCTTACTTATCTATACTTCTATTATTATAAAGAGGTAAAATTTGTTTGTTTGTATGTAAGAGGTAATATGTGGAACTACTGAACCTATTGAAAAACATAGTTTTACTAATAAAAAGCCTAACTATCCCTGATCAACATAGGCTGTGATACATTTTGATAAAAACATTTTTTATTTAAATATTTGTAAATTTTGTTGATTTAACATCTTTGCTTTGGGGTTATTATTAATTAATCCTACACCTTTATTATAAAGAGAACACATGATTATGTGTATAGAAGGTTCCAACGGGGTTGGCGTGCCGAGTATAATAATTCAGCATATCCTAAAAGGTATGGTGACCCTACTGATAAATACTTCTGGAGATCTACCAGGCCGATTTTCGTGCAGTTTGTAGGCCTACTTATTGACAGAAAATGTAGTCATAATAAAACAATTATGAAATATCCTTTTTATTTCATCAGGAGAACTCTTTTAGGTTACAACCCTATTTTTACCTATTTCTGGATATCTAGGGAGTACCCATTTTTGTGCGGTTTGTTTTAAACGAATGAAAATGCCTTATCATCTAAAAATTGTAAAATTACATTTTTATTTCATCGGTATATTTATTAGGGTACTTTTGGGTTTTTTTAAATTTATTTTAAAACCATATTGATACCTATTTTATTTCTACCAGGTCTAATAGGCCGATTTTCTAGCGGTTTGTTTTAAATAAAAGAAAATGTTTTTATTATTATAAAAAAAATTATGATACGCATTTTTTTTTTCATCTTTATATTTACAAAGGTACACTTTGGGTTTTTGAAACGAAGTTCCTATACGCGGCTTGCGGTAGGAGTTGACAAATAGAAAATGTAACGCGTAACGAAAAACCGTTATGGAATTGGTTGCTATGGTAATGAATGTAAATACATTCAAGCAACATGTGTTCTGTTTCATCAATTTAAGTTAGGAGACGTTCGGTTCCGTCCGGCGTATTCGGATATTATCGTCAAACGCTGGTATTAGCAATTAAAAGTGAACTAATTATCTGACTATTGCAATTTTGTAATGTAGATTCAAGAAATAGAAAGTACGTGTAATACAAACTTAGAATATACAATTGTAATACAAACTTAATATAATTTCTAATTTTAATACTGCTTTACTGTTTCCATACGTTTAATGTTATTATAATAAATGTGTAGAATTAATTATAACCTCAAAGCTAACGTGGTAAACACAGTTAAAATAAAATATTGTTTCTTTTCGCAGTTTTCGCTGTTGCATTGAATTTCAGCAATAAACTTTACCATCAGACCTGTAGGCATACTTTACCCTCGCCCTTCATTCTAAATATAGAACAAAAGCAATACACAAACGCCGGTATTAACAGAATCAAATCAAAGAGTTTGATTACAAAGTAAAAGCATTGTGCAGTGTGCACGCCATGTCCGCATAATTTGCAAACAGGATTACGTACAACACGTTATATTGTAGTCTATGAATCATGCATAATGCGTGCATTGGTTGGCGTGTTTTGTACCATTCAACTGTCCCTTGGGTCTGGAATACATTAACCGACTGCTTTGCATGAGTCATCTTAATGTTGTATGAACAGTGAACGGGTTTTGTCAAATGAAGGCGCACAATACCGCGTCGTTTAGAGAAGGTCAGTGGCACCTGAATGCTGACGTGAATTTTAAATCTTAGGCGATGATTCCCGCATCAAAACTAAGATACTTATGCCTAGATTTCCGAGATGTCCGGCATTTTGTTTTTACCCGAGGTCAGCTGCTTCAGATAGGCTGGTAAACAAAGTCCTAACGCAAAATCTCCAGAAATAGCTATCAGTAATATCGTAACTTAAACAAAAAACAAGAAACAAAAACATTTGTGCGGTTTAGGACCCCCGTCAGGAACGAAGTTCATCGCGCCTTTTCATCAAATCCTAATGTAGATTATAACATCAAAGCCATCAGGTAAACACCGTTAAATGTCCGTTCATTGTAAATACATTCAATAAACAAAAAATGTTGGTTCATCAGTCTAGGCCTAACCTAAAAATTACTGTGTGTATGTTTAATGTATTTACCTGCCTTAACGGCAACATTCACACAGTAATTTTAGGTTAGGCCTAGCTAGACTGATGAACCGGCATTTTATGTTTATTGAATGTATTTACAATGAATGAACATTTAACTGTGTTTACCATCGTAGCTTAAACCTAACATTAAACGTATGAAAACAGTAATACGTGTATCAAAATATAAAATTGTATTAACTTACTTTTCTAAGTTTGTATTGCACATACTTACCATTTCTTGAATCTACATTACAAAATAGTCAGATAATTTAACTCACTTTTAAACACATGTTTCTTGAATTTATTTTATAATCATTACCATAGCAACCAAAAAGACGGCTTAGGTAAAAAAACAGATTGAGCAAAAAACTGTTGTAGTAAAAAAAACTGCTTAAGTAAAAAACTGTTTAAGTAAAAAGACTGTTTAAGTAAAAAAACTGCTTAAGTAAAAAACTGTTAAAGTAAAACACTGTTTAAGTAAACAAATGTTTAAGTACAAAACTGTTTAAGTAAACAACCTGCTGAAGTAAAAACTGATTGAGCAAAAAACTGTTTTAGTAAAAAACTGCTTAAGTATAAAAAAACACTTAAGTAAAACAACTACTTAAGTAAAAACTGCTTAGGTAAAAGAAACTGCTTAAGTAAAAACAATCTTAGGTAAAAAGAAACTGCTTCAGTAAAAAAACATTTAAGAAAAGAAATACTTAAGTAAAAATTGCTTAGGCAAATGAAACTGCTTAGGTAAAAAACCACTTACGTAAAAAACTACTTAAGTAAAAACTACTTAGGTAAAAGAAACTGCTTAAGTAAAAAAAATTCTTAGGTAAAAAGAAACTGCTTCAGTAAAAACCCGTTTAGGTAAAAACAAACTGCTAAAGTAAAAAAAACCTTAGGTAAAGAACTGCTTCAGTAAAAACTAATTAAGTAAAACACTGCTTAAGTAAACAGCTTAGTCAGGTCTTCATTAAGCAACTTAATTTAGGCAACGTTTAACTATTTTTCTGCGTAAAATATTACTATATTCCCACAGAAGAAACTTGAGACTCAAAGTAAAAGTACAAAACTGCTTACTCTCCGTCTGGATAGGAAAACACCTCAACTGATAGGGTCTTTTTTACTGCTGTCTCGAGAAGAGACTATGACTCTATGTCATAGGTTCGAAACTTTGTATATTTTTGGCGTGATCGTGATCGGCGTGATCGTTTATAAGTGACGTTTATAAGAGACTAAAGAACTATATACGAAATTACCAGTTAGAATGGCACGAGTAAGCTGATATATAATACGACCCAATACGATTAACTATTATTTTTAAGTACAATACGGTACTTGGGACAAAATTTGGCGTAGTGATTAGTTAACACTCACAAAAGGGAGCTATATATATATATATGTTTTCACAGAAACGAGTTGCAGAATCGTCGACTAAAAGTAAGTGAATGAATCTGGCCGGCTTTAGTAGCGGGAGCTAAAATTAGCTTAAAGGCGTGTCTGGATGTGTCTGCCTTGAATAATTATCGAGTTTTGAGACAGTATGTCTGGCTTGGAAACTGTTCCAAACCAATTCATAAATACGCTCACATTCACGTGCACGTTGGTTACGTACCAAAATTGTAAATGTTAAAATTGGCTATCATTTTTTGAAGTGACAACTTCTATTGGCCCGTTGGGCAATTTCGCTTGACTATGTTTCTGAAATCTCGCGTCAAGCAAACTTTTTGCGTAGACACAAGTCAGAGCGTGAAGAGGGAATAGGCGATACATAGTATATATAGACAAGTAACCGCGTGGAGAGGGAATAGACGATACATAGTATATAATAGGCCTAATACGTTATTATAATTATTATAATATTAATATATTATAATAAGTATGCGAAAAATAATGACCATTATAATGTAAGCATTATTTATTTAGTGCCTAATGATTTTTTTGAGTGAGGAATTTGTAGAATTGTAAGAATAATTCAATATGTAAGGGATAAATATAATAATTATTATTAAATTATTGTTATATTTGTGCGTTTTAAGTTTTGTAAAGAAGATTGTATTTTGTCTAACTGAAGTAAGTTTAGACAGAATTTTACATTTTGTACATTTTGACAAGTAATATTTTATATTGTTTTATTTTACTGTAACTTATTATTACTCACTTAAATATAAAATTTAGCTTCAAATTACAACAATGGAGGTCATACTCGTTAATGGAGTATCTTTTCCTCACAGAGTAGTTTCTTCTAGGCCAGATAGCCAATGCTTATTCTACTCTTTGACTTTAATTGTACATGGTACGATTCACTGGAGTTTGAGGTGAGGACCAGAGTTGTTAGTCATGTTTCAAACAATTGGTGCAGGTTCAAACCATTTACTTTAAAAGTAACAGGAGGTGTATTCAACAAACAAAAAAATATATCGCGGATATGAACAAACAGGTAACTTTTGGAACCTCTTGTGAAATTCAAGCAGCATCCGAAATATTTTTTATGAATTAAACATTTATATAAAAATCATACAATATCAAAATAATTAGACCACGCAGCTGAACCGCTGACGTGAGTTGAGCGAATTTAAAAAATTAAGTTAACATGTTGTATGGTTTCAACCAACTATTTGGGAAATTGATCTACTCACGAAGGCGCTGAATATATGACCAATTGTTCGAAATACATTAGTAGAATTTGTTTGCACTAAAGCCTCCAGTTTCGACTCACGCGCTGCTTCGTTCCACTTGCAGCGGAAAAACTCGCTTTGCGAGTTGGTACCTCGACCTTGCGGCATCATGCTATGAACTGCTTCGCTTTGCTCGCGGCGTATAATCTCGACCGTCGGCCTCGGACAAGAAGATGCCCCACGTGAATTTTAACCGGGTATTTTTATGGTATTTTACGTTTTAATAGATTTTGGGGGAACCAAACGAGCCATAAGGTCGTATAAAAACCCAAATGTGCAGAATAATAGCCAACATTAATTCCTCAACAAATAGTTACTTCCGGTTTTTGGATTGGATTGGATCGTCCGAGCGACTTGGACAACTAACGTGTGTACCAAATCGGACTTAAAATCGGAACACATATATACTAGCTGGCCCGATCCGGCTTTGCACGGATAGACAAATCACAGTTAAATGTATATTTACAAAAACAAATCAATAAATACATTATACTATGTATTTCTTATAAGAATTTTTAGTAACTTTGACCCCCTCCCCAAACCCCCTTAAAATTTCGAATTTTTTTAAAACCTTTCTTAGCCAGCACCTAGGGCCCTAGAAGAAGCTACATACCAAATTTCATTCCAATCCGTTTGGTGGTTTTTTTCTAGTAACTTTGACCCCCCAAACACCCCCAAATTTCCATTTTTTTGGAAATCTTTCTTAGTGAGCACCTAGGGCCCTAGAGGAAGCTACATACCAAATTTCATTCCAATCCGTTCGGTGGTTTTTTTTCTAGTAACTTTGATCCCCCAAACACCCCTAAAATTTCGAATTTTTTTAAAAACCTTCCTTAGCGAGCCCTTATGGCCCTAGAGGAAGCTACATACCAAATTTCGTTCCAATCCGTTTGGTGGTTTTAGAGAAATCGTGATTTAGTAACTCTAACCCACCCAAATCCCCACTAAAATTTCGAATTTTTTGAAAACCTTTCTTAGCGAGCCCCTATGGCCCTAGAGGAAGCTACATACCAAATTTAGTTCCAATCCGTTCAGTAATTTTTGAGAAATCGTGAGGCGAGTCAGTGAGTGGTATTTGGCTTTTATATATATAGATATTGCTTAATGACACTCCAAAACGTGTTCTGGGGACCATGATCGGTACTCATTTACTACTCCCGACCTTAGGTCTCACCATAAAAGTCACTGCAATAGCTCATCGTTCCTATGGAAATTCGCTAAACATGTTTATAGTACAGTTCTAATATTTTCTCAGAAAACCAGCACCAACCAAATCAATGCTGCCTCGTTCTTGGTTATAATTAAATCATATTTTCAATTTAAACTTAAACAAACTGCTCCTCCTGGCTGTTTACAGTATCCGAGTACGGCTGCAGACTGTAGCTAAGTGTGCCAGTGTTTGTTGTGCTGTAAATAACAGTCTAAAACTGGCTCCCCCTCCCACGTCACAGCTAGTTGTAGAAAGCGAAAGTAGACTACACTCTCGTCATTTCAATGTCGGGGAGTTCAATCTGAACGCAGCATACGGCATGGGGTTTAATCACGTGATTTTAATTTCAGTCTCTGCTGCACCACCCAAGATTCCCTAACGTTAAACCTAAACACATTACCTGTAACTGTAACTTAGTAACCCTTCTATAATTTTTGAAGTGAAACTTCTATATTCCTGGCCTGGATCAGACGAAATATGAAACGCCTAGTAGTGCGGGATGAGAGAAAATAATGCCTACTCTCTCCGTCGCATACGTCATAGGCTAAACGCATGCGCCGCGTGTACTGTGTTACTACGTAGCATATGGAACCGGTAGACGCGTGCGTATTGTACTGTATATTAACCGAATTTTCAGTTGCGAGCGGAACGATGCAGCGTGTGAGCCGGGGCTAAAGGGTGAGGTGCACACGAATTCTATTAATACATTTCGTACATTGAGGCAGCTATTCAGCACCTGCGTGAACCAATGTCAGAATAGTTGATTGAAAAATTACATAAATTTAATTTTATAAATTCGCTCGACTCACGTCAAAAACGTCGAGGCTGTTTGTTTTTGTTTATCTTAAGTAGGCCTAATTAGGATTTAGAAATATTGTTGAATTCTTTTTTGTGTATTTTTAGGTAAAAATTTCATATTTCAAGTTGTATTGTTTTTTTGTTCCTAAAGTACGTTAGATTTTTCATTCTGGCTAAATCTTGTTTTCTAGTTAGCGAATTTCTATATGGAGTTATTGCGGTGATTCTTATGGCGGGACCTAAGGTCGGGAGTAATAAATGAGCACCGATCATGGTCCTCAGAACACATTTTAGGGTGTCATTAAAAATTTCATGTATATATGTTTAGTACTTTAACGGCCGCATTTTAAATTCGATTTGGTCCAAATTTGGTGCACATGTTGGTTTCTTAAGTCACTCGGACGAGTTCGTTAGCCAAAGACAATCCCACAACCAGAAAGTTTTTTGGCCGGAAGTAACATTTTTTTAGATTGTTTGTACTAGAATGAAACGTTTTAGTTGTTTATCTAAAAATGTAAACGTAGGATATTATTCTGCACATTTTGTTTTTTTACACGACCTTCTGGTTCTCCCAAAATCGATCAAAACGAACGTAAAATACCTGCATATTTGTCCGCTGCGAGCGAAGCGAAGCAGTCCATAACCCAAGGCCGCAAGGTCGAACAATCGAACGGAACAAAGCGCGTGAGGCTGAGATGGAAACAAATTCTACCAACATATTTGGTACTCGTATGCAGCTATTCAGCGCCTTTGTGAGTAGACCGATTTCCCAAATAGTTGGTTCAAACCCGAAAGCACAAAACTCAATTTTGGAAATTCGCTCAAGCTGCGTGATCGAATTATTTTATTTTGTGTTGTGAGGTTTTTGTTTGATTTTGTTGTTAGGTTTTACTGTTAGGCCTACAATTATTTATTATTATTGGTGTTTTATTTAATACAAACCCAAAGTTTGAAGTTATTCGTTGATAATTACTTTTAAGATTTGAATCGGTGATTTCTATTGTTAATTATTTTCAGTCGACGGTGTAACGAGTAGGTTGTAATTTGTACGGATTTTATTTTCATGAACTGGTTGTCAGACAGAGATGTACAGTTTTCGATTACCTTCTAAATTTGCCACCAGTTGCTAACTTTGGACTACTCCAGACAGGTGTGCGTGAGCTGTGCGGCGCAGAACTTATTGATTTTAGCCCCACCCACAATGGCCGCGCCCTACAAGGGGTAAATCTGTAAGTCACGTGATGGGACAAATCACGTAAACTTTATGTCAATCACGCACGTGCACTCCAGTATAGTTTTCGTTTGTGGCTTTTTATAGCTAAACGTTATTACAATTGAGTTCGCTTCAACACTTAAATAAAACTAAAACAAGTAGAATCCATCTGAAAGTTGGAACGTAAACATGAATCTTTATAATAGTTCTGTAACTGGGTTTATTGCTTCTAAGATCCTGGGTCATCTATAAAGTAAATATGTTATTCTTTAGTTTAGAAGATAATATGGTTGAGAGAATAGGATTGGAAAACAAGAAGGAGTAGGGTTAGACAACAGTAGGGTTGGAGAGCAGTAGGGTTGGAGCATAGTAGGCTGTATAGAGTAAGGTCGGAAACAGTAGGATTGGAGAAGAGTTAGGTTGTAAACAGTAGGGTTGGGTAGCTGTAAGGTTAGGGGAATAGAAGGGTTGGATAAGAGTTGGGTTTAAAACAGTAGGGTAGGAAACAGTAGCATTGGATAGATGTAGGGTTGGCGAATAGAAGGGTTTGATAAGAGTTGGGTTAAAAACAGTAGGCCTAGGGTAAGAAACAGTAGGAATGGAGAAGAGTTGAGTTGTAAACAGTAGAGTAGGAAACAGTAGGAATGGAGAAGAGTTGGATTGTAAACAGTAGGGTAGGAAACAGTAGGAATGGAGAAGAGTTGGGT
>JAGFPH010000374.1:379529-405173 GCA_018207615.1 Philaenus spumarius
TAGTAAGGTTGGAGAATAGTAATTTTGAAGAATTGTAGGTATGGAAATCAGTAGTATTAGAGAATATTAGGGTTGTAAAATAGTAGGGTTGGAGAACAGTAGGGTTGGGAATAGTAGAGATGGAGACAGGAGAGATGAAGAAATATAAGGTTGGAGAATTATTATAGTTGGAAAATAGTAGGGTTCGATCATTGTAGAGTTGGAAAAGGATTGGGGAACAGTAGGGTTGGAGATAAGTAGGGTTGGATCATAGTAGAGTTGTAAAAGGGTTGGGAGGCAGAAGGATTGGATCACAATAGAGTTGGAAAAGTGTTTTGGAACAGTGGGGTTGACTCATTGTAGAGTATGGGTATCAGTTGAAATACAAGAGAGGTTCTGAGGAAAGGGGTTAATTTTGTTTCCCTCTTCTAAATTGTGGGCGAATACGGGTCATGTCTCAGGAATATAGTTAGTACAACAGATTCTCATCAGAACCTGAAGACGTGAAATTCTTACAATCTTTTAGAAATCTAATCTTTGAGAATTTCGCTTCACAAGCACGGCAGACGTTTTCGTTGGTTATTTTATAAACCCGGAATATTTTTTATGGTTCATATTTTATAAAAAATTCTGCAAGTTTAGGTTACATGGGCCCATCGTTAAATATCTTCTTAAAATTCGGGGGGCTTTGAGCTTGAGGATGATAATGCAACAATATTTCATGTTATTAGAATAAGTCCAACATTTTTTATGTAATTAAAAATTTAAGAAAATTTCTTAGACAATTAGGGAAATGGTTTTGCGGGCCGTTTCGTTGAACTAATTTCTAGATAGTTCGGGGCTCCTTTGTTCTTCGACTCATAAGCCCACTTATTAAAAATGCGTTAAATCAGTGCCTCGGTTAAGTATCATTGTAACAACGCCGGCCCATCTAACTAGCAGAAACACCAACTTACAATACAGATGCCCTCGCTATTACAATCTGAGACGTCAAATCTAGCAATGACGTCATAAGTCAAAGTACGCCTTCGCCATTGTTTCAGTATTGACAGAGTATTCATACAACCCTAGCGGCGCACTTGTATAATTGTTTCCTTGTGCCTTTCTTCTCAGTGCAAAACAACTATTAACAACAAGAGTATCCAGAGAGGGCGTTGTTGCATTTAAACGTATTATACAACTTCCCGAGGCTTGCTATAAAACTGCCTCACACAAGCCATAAAGTACGGCTGTTTATTTATAAAATTATTAAACTCAATATCTGACACATTCTACGCATGCGCTGAATTATGATGTAAACATAACCTTACAAGGGTAACGGCAAATTTAAAACATCTGGTCAGTGAAATCATATAAGCTAGACCTTGTATGGTAACTCGTGTAAATAACTTGATCAGGCAGCTGAACCGCTGACCCGAGTTGAACGAATTTCCAAAACTGAGTTTATGTGTTTCAGGGTTTCAACTATTTGGGAAATTGGTCTACTAACGAAGGCGCTGGATAGTACGAAATATAGTAGAATTTGTTTGCACCTCAGCCTCCAACCCCGTCTCGCACACTGCTTCGTTTCGCTCGCATTTGAGAGGTTGCACCTCGGTCTTGCTGCCTCGGATTAAGGACTGCGCTTGCAGAGTATACGCCTCTACCATGTGGAGCCGGATTATTGACTGCTTCGCTTCGCTCGCAGCGGACCAACTCGCATTTTATGGTGCTTTTATGTTATTCTACGTTTTGATCTATTTTGGAGGAACCAGGTGGGCTATAAGGTAGAGTAAAAAAACAAAATATGCAGAATAATCCCCTATATTTATTTTTTTGAAACACTCCAAAAAATGTCATTCTAGTACGAACAATCACTAACAATTTTTTCTTCCTGTCAAAAAACGTGCTTCCGGTTGTTGGATTTTTTTGCTAACGAACTCGTATAAGCGACTTATAAAACCAAATAAGTGTTGCCCATCTACATACGTCTTCCCAATTTTATACCTATATGCATAAACAACACTAAAACCACATTTTCCACAGGTTTTTCACTCAAAACTCACGAACGAATGTTAAAATTAAAAATCCTGCTTCGAGTCGGTTTTTACGTCCAATAAGTGGCACCATTTTAAAAAAAATAACTTAAAGTTAGAAATACAAATAACTGTTTTAAAGTTTAAAATCAGCTGTTAATGGAAATATTAGAGCAAACAGCTGATTACTGTAAAAACCCTAAACATTTTTAGTTATTATTTAGTGTACGGCACTCCCATTGCTGTAAAATATTTAGTATGGTTTGTGTTGTTTTTTCGTCCACAGATTGCGCAGTGACTCATATTAAAAAAGTCAACTTAACAAGAAGTTATATTATCGATTGAAATTGTAAACATAACCCCAAAGTATAATCTACGCTAGGTTTTGTTAAGTGTTACAGATGATGGGTGAAATCAGCAGTTACATTATACGTTACTCACGTACGTACCGACGTACACTCGCTTTTATATGAGTTGATTTATTAGATAAATGATGTTTCGGTACACGTAAAACGAGTCCGGGCTTTAAGACTGCCTGACATTGGTTGCCTGGATTGCGGGGTAGGAAGAAGAAAAGTGCGGACTATTAGTCTACCTCTGACGGGGACATTTTGACATGGTTGAACGAATCCACAGATGTCTTCTGAACTTCATCGTGCAATAATAGTCTCTCTAGAATCAAGAATATCCTAATAATGAGGGATGACGTCACAGCCCCTGCAATAAACTGAATAGACAAACCCGCCCGGCTTTATTAAGTCTGTATACACCCAGGGTTTAATTTTAATTGACGTTTATATATACCTAACTATCATTAAAGACGAGGTAATTTCAAAGGAGACGACTTAATGCTTTTACCCGAAAAAGAGAACTATATTCATACACCGGACCTAAGTAATTTTACCGTTCCACCATCTTGAATTTCAACTCCCATAAGAGCAATGTCAAACGCGTAACAAGATTACTGGTGTAACAATGATCAGAAAATTAGTCCGAATATGTAATTTTAAAGATTAGGAATGTCTGAATGTGGATATAATTTAGTTTTTTTTAATTTGTTTTTAACTAATTTGTTCTTTGGCTTAACTCAAAATCAAAGTTTGCGATTTTTCAATAATGCAAACATAAAAATTGTAAAAAGCTCACCACATTCTAAGTTTAATTACCTTTCAAATAAAAGTAATTTAAATAAATTTGGATAATTTATGACGAAAAAATCTGCTTTATGTTGGAAGCATGTATGCTATGAATTTGTGGTCCTGCTCGATTGTTTAGCCTGCACTCTGGTGGTTATCACATTAACTTATAGCTCGCGGAGGAATGCTCTAAAAATATCCAATAATTTTGAAAGTGCGAGAGAAAGCTGTGTTTAAAAACACACTCACATACCTCAATACGCATGCGCATTTCAGTACGTTTACAGTCAGGGTTACGTTTGTAACTCTCCAGTTTCCGCCTTTATGAAGCTGCCTTCCGCTATATTTGCTAGCGGAAGAATGAAACGCGCACAAAGTCAATGCTAGTAGTGTGCAACTCTGCCGCTTGGATAGCTACCGTCAATTCGGAAATATTTTTGCCGATCCATAAGGGAAAATAGAAACCAGACGGATTGTGCTTAGATTAATCTACTCATCTATTTAAAACTGTTGACAATTATTTCACAAGAATAGAGTTATTATTAAATACAGAGTGGTTCAGAAATTTGTAGGCTTAGGAGCACAGGCGGCTCACGTTGAGAGTCTGTGGAACTGCAGCACTCCCTATTTCCACTGGATTTTATCTATGACGGTTAATATAATGAGTCCTTTTTCCTTTAATTCTTTCTTCAAACTTGTACAATGTAATATAATCCTTAAGCTCAATGTCACTGACCATCCCACAGTTTATGAAAAGGTACAAAAATCTTTGTACGGAACTGCACGCTTCACAGTTCCATCGGCGTGGAGTTTGGCTGCGCACATAAGAAGCTGCACGCGAGGCTGCGAGGCCAAAGTAACACTTTTGTAAAGGTTTTATCGTACTAAAATGGAACTTTTTTTAGAGCTTTATCTAAAAAAAATACATTAAGGTAAGACAGCAGTCCCTATCTCGTCCATGTTAAAACAGCCATTTTTAGGTACACATAACTTTTACAAATATTAATCTATCAACTTGAGTTTTTTATACCTAATTTTATACAACTTTATCTACAGTAATAGGAAGCAAAACAAATCTTTGAGCAAAAATGGGTTTTATGTACAACTTTAAAAACTTTACAAAATATTTTATAATTTTTCAACACACAATATTTTTTAAATCAAAAAGTTTTTTTTCTCATGGAAATTGGTTTTTATTTTTATTTCTTAAATTATCAGGAACACACAAACAAATTATGAAAATCGGTTCATAATTGTGTACCTAAGTTCATAATCGGAAAAAAAGTGTACCTAAGTCTAAAAAACCACAACTTTCGGAAAACAAGAAAAGAAGTAAGACCATCTAAAATACTGTTGTTTTCTTTACTTGATTATTATAAAAAAAAGCCGTGCTCCATAGTAGGCTTCTTCGTCTTCTTTTGGCCGTTTTTTGCCTTCCTGGCTCTTTTTTCAACTTCTAACAGCACATTACCGTATATAAAAAGTAACATACTAAACACTAACAACACTGAGCCTTGGGAACGCTAAACCTAGGTGTAATGGTTTATAAAAATGACTGTAAAACCTAAACATTGATGTTTTCCTCCATACTATTTGGTATCTGTGTTCAGAAAACCCTGTTCTACAAAATAAAATTATAAAAACAATGTATTTTTCCGATTTTTGACTGCTGTCTTACCTTAAGGAGATTATTCTGCACATTTTATTTTTTAAACGACCATATAGCTTATCAAAACCTATCAAAACGTAAAATACCATAAGAGTACAATACTTTGTTCAAATCTGCGTGGGAGATTTTACCGTGAGGGCAGCTTCTGGATCCGAAGCCGACTGATGGCACGCAAACTCCGCTACTGGCCTGGAGGCTGAGTCACAAACAATTTCTACTAATATATTTCGTACACGGGGGCAGCTATTTAGCGCCTTCGCGAGTAGACCGGTTTCCCAAATAGTCGGTCGAAACCTTAAAACATATAAACTTAATTTTGGAAATTTGTTCAACTCACGTCAGCGGTTCAGCAGCGATCGAATTATTGTATTTACAATACGATACCGAACGACTAAATAATGCTCTTACGTAGGTGTTAACAACGTAGCTTATTCCTAGCAATTTCCATAAAATGACAAGTTATGTAAACCGGGTACAGAGCAATAAACATGGTTGACTCTGAAGACAGATTTACTACTTTATAATTAAATCCGTTCGATTTATGCGACGGGAATAAGTTGAAACTGAATTGAAACTATCAGCTTTTTAATTAAACACAAAGGTGAACTATTACGTTAATCAACAAATTACAACGCCAATAGGGAAGCTGTCAGATTGAATAACAGTCGATCGTTTCTCAACAATGCTTCAGGGTACGGCCTACAACCGAGTTACGTAAGACGGGCTGACTCCGCTCTGCCCTATTGGAACTATTCTCAACCGTGTATTGCTAACACTTTGTACAGCCGCCTCGGCTTTACCACTGGGCCAAAACTAATGTCGTTGGACTTAAACTGTTGGCGTTTATCTGGCTTTAAATACGGATAAAAGTCGTTCGATTTTAATCTGGGAGGAAAGTCTAAATTTAAAGCCCGTATGTTATATATAGAAAATAGGGGCTCCGCTCCTGCTACCTTCGCCCACCAACCCCAGCTGTAATATTCAACAACCATGTGAACCTTTTAAGTTCCCAACTTATACTTTAAGTTTTATGTTGTTACTATAGGAATAATAATGTACATTGATATACAAATAATTCGTTCTGTGATGCATATAAATAAATTAATTATAAATTTTTATAAATAAACGACCCATGTTTTTTATATATCTTTATATAATACTAGGGGACACCCCTGCGTGCTCCACACGCCAACCCCTAATGGAACCTTCTAAAAACATATGTTATGTTTTATTTATAATATGTTATGTTTTATTTATAATAAAGGTGTAGTATTAATAATAACCTCAAAACTAAGATGGTAAGTAATGTTAAATGTTCAAAACAAATTATTTCTTATATTTTATAACAGTTAAATTATCTGACTACTGCAGTTTTGTAATTTAGATTTAAGAAATGGAAAGTATGTGCAATAAAAACTTAGAAAAATAAGTTAATAGGCCTACAATTTTATATTTTGATAAAAGTCTGTACTGTTTCCATACGTTTAATGTTATTATAATAAACGTATAGAATTAATTATAATCTTAAAGCTAATATGGTAAACACAGTTAAATGTCCATTCACTGTAAATACATTCAATAAAAATAAAATGTTGGTTCATCAGTCTAGGCCTAACCTAAATTTAAATTACATTAGGATTTGAAGAAAGGGCGCAATGAGGGGTACCACGACCGCACACATTTTTTTTGAGTGATATAAATAATTATTAGCAATTTGATTACTTTAGCCAAAGGGATTAAATGGAATATCTACCCTTAAAATTAAATAATAATCCATACACTTAGTTTTTCTATATGCTCAAAAACTGCTCAACTAATTTCACTAAAATTTCACAATTTACACATAGTAGTACCAGGATTGTTTACAGAATATGGTCGCTACAATCAACGAAATTAAATTGTGGTAGCTACCCTTATAAAATTATATTAAATAGCACTAACTTCCTACAAACAATAAAGCTAAAATTTTATAATATTATTCATAAGTGATATAAAAAAAAAACATCTGCAATTCGATTACCTACGTTAAAATAATGAAATTGGATAACTACCCTTAATATTAAATCAAGCAATAGCGAAGCATTGCTGGATCCAACAGTAAATTATAAATGACAGGAAACATCGCGTTATAAACTGCTGACTAGGCAACGAAAGTGGCAGTCAGTCGTTCTTCTCTTCTGCACTTATTGATTTTCTAAGAACTATATCTCTTCTTTAAATAAAAGGAGATAAAAAGATAAATTCGTCTACGTTTATTCTTAAACCCCTTTTATACAAATCACGATCTTCCAGCTGTAGTTCTTTAACAATAATTGTATTTATCTCTAGTATTTCTTCTCTTTTGTATACATGGTCGAACTCATAATATTTTTTCCGTGTGTACCTGTTTTTCTAAAGAAGCAACATGGTTAGATTAGCAGTATTAGGTCAACATTACTCGATCCATTATAGCAATTGAACTGCACAAATAGGGGAGAGCGGGGTAATACCGTGCAGTGGGCTAATAATACCGTGCAGCGGGGTAATACCGTGCACACCGTTTTCAAATTCCCTAGAGGGAGTAATGAGCGCTGCGAAGTGCTGCTAGATAGCAGAAAGAATGCGAACCAGATCAAGACATTTGGGGAGCTTGTAGCAGCTTGTAGCAACTTGTAGCCTTACGAAAGTGTCGGTAAAGGAAGGTTTTGTGATTTCACCAACGTTTCTTATTACATCTCCCACTCAAAACAACTGAGATAACTGAAGTATGTTACTAATGACGTTATTTAAACAAAATAAGAGATTTTTGAACATCAAACACTAGCACTTAAATTTCTTTGTTTTTAGGTTAGGATTGAAAATTTGGTGTCATGTCGTCACGGGGCAATACTGTGCAAGGTGCACGGTATTACCCCATTTGCTATTTACTTATAACTTAATACCTTTATAAGACCCCAGGGCAAGTGTTTTAAGGCAAACATTAACGAATTGTAAATGAGTGAGATGCCCATACTTCAATCAGATAAAAGTCACCCAAAACTGAAATATTAAAAAATTTGTTTATTTTATTTCCTTCAATAAGAGGACTTATAATTTGTTTTCTGTAATTTTATATAAGGTAATTCACTAAATTCTACTTATTTCAATGTTAAAATAAAATGTGTTGCTAAATTTTGAATATTTGTTTTATTTTCACTCAATCTTTGCCGTTAAAAATGTTGCACGGTATTACCCCAGCCCTTGGGGCAATACCGTGCCATATAACAATTTTATAAAATAGATTTAACAATCTAAATCAGATAGATACTTCAAATTTGGAGCCAAGAATTTGTAAAAAATAAAAATTTTCATAAAAAGAGATGATTTGCTGCTTTACTTGAGTTTCCAAATTAAATTTAAAGATAAAAAGGCTTAAGTGCACGGTATTACCCCACTCTAAAGGAACAAGCTCTGAGAGTTTCTACTTGGGACACCCTGTATTTATTTAAAACTGGTGCGCCGGGAATTTATAACGTTAAATAATATAAAAAGTAATTTTTTTTAAATTAGTTCAAATTGAATGCCTTGGTCCAAACGTCGCCTCGAAGCTATGGGAGACAGTTTTTTCGCTCATTAAAAACCGGCCATGTGTAAACGAAACAAGTGTTCCCCATATGTGAGTGAGTCATTGGATGGTACTGTAAGGATGTAGGGCGATGACATACGCAACCATTTCATACAGAATCATCTACATCTAGTAGGCTTTGTCCCGACTGAATGAATGACATAGAATCAAGGTGGAGCGAAAACTACTTAAGATGCAAATAAGGAAATTTAAAGCTTGGCTATATTCTTATGGGATCATATCATATTACAAAAAAAATATATTTTAAAGCTTAAAAATAGTGGAAATTCTGATAAAACAGCTGTTCGGATCAAAAACATAGCAACACATGTTTGTTTACATTCATTACCATAGCTACACACTTAGTAAATTTATAACCAATTTATTATTTTTCACAACCAACATATTTTTACTTTCTCACTATACTACAGTATAGAGAAAGTATAGTGATCGCAAAAAAATGATGTTGGATATTTTGTGGAAATATCCATTTTGGGACCCCTGAGTCCAAAAAAATGTTGTGTTCTAAGTTTATTCTATCAAGTATATAGGCCTACAGGGTGTTTTTTTTTTTTTTAATGAGCCACGATTGGTATCTTGTAAACTATAAATCTGACAGAAAACTTTAAATGGGGAACCTTTCCTTGTTTTTTGTTTGTTTTTTTTTAGAAATTAAAAAATATGCAGTTCAAATATTTGAAAATGGCCGCCTCTTTCCAATAAGGCGCTCAACTTTCGAATTTCTTAAGGAACCGTATTTGTTAATTTTTTAAAGTTATTTGTCTAAACAATGCCTTTTTGGTAAAGAGCGTTTCCATTGGTTCAAAACGTTTCCATACAAAAATATCTTCCGCTCAGTTAGGGTGTTTTTTTAAAACTGTATACCGCTCTAGCTTTTAAATAGTTGGTTGTATTTACCAAGAACCAAAAAAAAGCCTTAAAATACCTCGTAAAATCCAAAATTGTCATAAATGCAGGGTGTTCCATAAGAAACTAAAACGTTGACCGCCATATTGGAAAATGGCGGCCATTCACAAATATTTTAGCTACATTTTTTTCTCGAAAAACAAGGTCAGATTCCCTATTTAAAGTTTGCTGTCACATTTGTAGAGTACAAGATACCAATGGTGGTCCTTTTAAAAAGACACACTGTATATATATTAACAATTTATAGTGACTACGAAAAGTGTTCTCGGAACCATGATCGGTGCTCATTGACAACACCCGATCTTGGTACCTTTGCAGTTATTATAATACGTCATAGCATGACCTCTCAGATGCGTTGGCGGGTGGGAAGAATTTAGGCACGTGGGGACGCCATCCGCTGGAGGGGAAGGGATACCAGACCGAAGTACTATGTTCAGAGCGCGGCAACCGACTGAGCCTCTCTGACCCCCCACCACTCGAATCAACTACGAGTCTACTGCGCATCTCGAGGCCACGGCTCATGCTACACCCTCTCTCATTAGTATACATACTTTAACGACTGCACCTCCTCCCCAAATACAACCCTTACCGTATTTAATACATTCATATTTTGTATTATGAATTAATTCGCAAACGGCTAATTTAATCAACCCAATCCGCGCACTACCAGATCTGATTAAACTGTTAGTGGTTTACGCCTTGGATTGTGGTCAAGTTGCGACTTCCGCTAGCTAAGCCTATCTCGTGGCCGCAATCACGGTTGGATTTCCGGCCACTCCGATTCAGGAAATGTTGTTGGGCGTAGTGCAGTATTTGTGTTGTGCCATTCTGTAATTGTATTACCTACGTTTACATCAAGCCTAAATACGGACTGGGAGATACTGTCTTGCCTCATTTTATTGGAGAAATAAATGCCAGTATGGGCCAACATGCCATGTATTAAGATAATATACCGTGTTGTAGAGAACGTCAGGCTTTCACGGCTCCTAATATATCGAACCGCTGAAGTAAGTTGAACGAATTTTCAAAAATAAGTTTGTATGTTTTAGAGTATCAACCAACTATTTGTGAAATTGGTGTACTCACGAAAACGCTGAATGGCTGCCTGCGTTGACGAAATATATTAGTAGAATTTGTATGCAACTCAGCCTCCAGCCCCGCTTCACGCGCTGCTTCATTCCGCTCGTAGAGGAAATCCTCCCGCGTGGATTTCAATCGGGTATTTTTATTGTATTTTAAGACTTAATCGATTTTGGAGGACCAGACAAGCTATCAGGTCGTGTAAAAAAAAAACAAAATGTACAGAATAATCGCGTATATTTAATTGTTTAGATAAATTCCCCAAAAAAAATCATTATAGTACAAAAAAGTTCAAAAAGTTACTTCAGGTAAAAAAAAAAGTGCTTCCAGTTGATGAATTGTTTTTGCTAAAGAACTCGTCGTCCGAGAGACTTAAAAAACTACGTGTGTACCAAATCTGAAGGAAACTACACAGAACTGTATAAATAAGTAATTGTGTTGAATTACTTTCTCCTTCCAAAAAAACTCAAAGTTTCTAACCCTCAGAATAGTGAAACTAAAAACCTTAAAAGACAATTAATAACTCTTTAGTGTTTATATCATTTTACTATTTCTTGCAATGTTGTCCCATTAATAGCCCAGTCAATGAAGGGGAAAAATAGGCCTTTGTTGGAAGTAATTGGTAAAAAGCTGAAATTTTGTCAGATGTTACAATGATACAATAGGAGCATTTACACAAAAGTACCCCCCTACCCCCAATTAAAATTCACTTTTGAAAGATTTCTTTATTTTGTCAATATCTAAGAGATAAACAGCGATAAAATAATTATTTACCGTGTATTTTTAAATTTAATGTTAAAATTTTAACTTTTTTGTTACAATAATTACATGTTTAGCTATGTTTTATTAATATAAGACAAGTTATAACAAAATTGCTCAAATAAAACTTTTAGGGTATTTTTAAATCTTTAAAACGATGCAAGTTTTATAAATGTTAAGACAGACAGTTGCAGACAGTTGACATAATCTGCCTGACGATAAAATAAATGTTTACGTCAATTTTACCATCTTAATACCCATAATTAGTCCAGCCATACAAATAAAAGACCAAACAATAGGCCGTTATTGCAGATTGACCACTGATATGCAACGCGCTGATCCGGCCCGCGAGGACTCGTGTGCCTTGCGCCGTTTATCTTTGTCAGGCAGATTATGTCAACTGGCTGCACTTAACATTTATAAAACTTATATCATTTTAAAGATTGAAAAATACCCTAAAAGTTTTATTTCAGCAATTTTGTTATAACTTGTCTCATATCAATAAAAAATAGCTAAACATGTTTTATTGTATTAGAAAAGTTAATATTTTAACTTTAAATTTCAAAATATACGGAAAATAATTATTTTATAGCTTAAACGATATGGAAAGTTTTGATAGATAATATTATAAGGATTACAATAACGAAATAAATATTACTCTATCGCTGTTTATCTCTTAGATATTGACAAAATAAAGAAATCTTTCAAAAGTGAATTTTAATGGGGGGTAGGGGGGAAGCAAGAGGGGGGAGGGGCGGGGATTTTTCAGAAAACATTCCTTATATAGTCAACTAACATCCATGAAAAAATCATCTTTTCACTAATTAGTTCCGACACAAACCTTTTATTGACTGGGCTATAAAGAGCATTTGAGATGTTTAACAACACAAATATCCATTTCCTCAGATTCTCTGGTATTTTGCCAGGATATTCCATTGAACGACCTGGCCTAGATATCGCCCTCTACTTCCGCTCGTCAATTCTACCTTTCTATTTCATCAGACTTGTTGCTGTATCGGCTGAATCTTAGATCGCTTGGAAATATAGTTGTTTGACGAAACATTTTTTGAAGCTTAAATAAATCTGCAGTAAATACCAATAAGAAACAGTCAGATATATTTGATCAACTCCTATAAAAGCAAGTAACAATATGATACAACAGCTGATTACACCCATCATCTGTATGTACTTACAAAACCTAGCGTAGATGATACTTTGGGGTTATGATTACAACTTGAATCAACTCATTTAAAAGCGAGTGTACGAGCGTACGTATGTGAGTAACATATAATCTAACAGCTGATTTCACCCCATCATCTGTAAACCCAGTGTAGATTATAGTTTGGGGTTATGTTTACAATTTCAATCAATTCAATTTCTCGTGAAGTTGATTTTTCTTTAAATATGAGTTATAGAACTAATGAATGCTATAATATTTGTTGTAATATTTGTTTTGATGGTTTAAACTATATATATAAATACAACCTTTTATCATCAATATATTTTTTTAATACAAATTTAAAGAAGATATAGCCTACCTATTCGTTTAACAGCTGATTTCATCTGTAATTCTTAAACAAAACCAGTGCAGATTATAGTTTGGGATTATGTTTAGGTAGGCCTAGACAAGTAGGCCTTAATGTTGTTTGTAAATAGTTTGTTTTTTAAATTGTGTATTTCTGATCTGTATCTAATTAATCAGCCAGTGATTTTTCAGGGGGGCTTACTAGTCAACTCCTATAAAAGCGAGCGTACATACGTACGTGAGTAACATATTATATAACAGCTGATTTCACCCATCATCTGTAATACTTCAACAAACTTAGCATAGATTATACTTTGGAGTTATGTTTACAAATTCAATGATTATAATTTCTTGTGAAATTGATTTTTTAAATTTGAGTTATAGAACTAATGTATGTTACACTGTAACACGTTATAATATTTGCTTTGAGGTTATAAACTGAATATATGTACAACCTTTTATCATCAATATATTCATTTATGTCCTTAGACGTCGACAGATGTTTGAAAAGATCGCTATCGGAGCGATCCCGCAGATTCGTCTGTCGACGTCTGCAGCGTCTGTGGGACTCTGCCAAGTCGGTGTGAACTGCATAATTTAAAACTATGGAAACAGATCTTTGAAAAAATCTGTCACGTGACATAGTTTGACCACGGTGTAAAAAAGCCTTCAGATGTGTATCTAATTAATGTGCCAGTGATTTTAACGGGGCTTTAAGATTGAAATATTTAAACAAAAATAAGCAAATTTCAGTCAACACACCCGTTATGTGTATATATTAAACTTGAGATGATCCGATAAAATGAGCGAATTGATGCTTCACAAAATTGCCAATGATAAGAACCAGTTTTTTTTCTAATGCAGAGGGAGAAATTCAGAGTTAAAGAGTACTTTAAAATGTACTACAAATATATTGGACACTAGAGGCTCTGCACCTGCTCGCTCCACTTGCCAACCCCGATGGCGACTCATGGTGATGTCAATGTAAACATATTATTGTATATTGTTTACAGAAATTTTGATCGATTAGGACAGAAGCATTTGGATATAAGTTGAGTGGTGGGAATAGTTGTGAACTGTACAAAATATAACACAGAGGTCGAAATATACACGTACTATCCCCAATATTTGTCCACAAACCACTAATATTATGTATAAATAGCTGTACCCGGCCACGCTGTGGCTCATGTGGTTACATGGAAAATAAAGAAAAGAAGAGTGGTTATATTATGCCGACTCTAGGAAACGCAACATATAATTGTACGTGTGAGAAGCAATCCGTTTCTATATCTAAGCGTGCGATTCTAAAGATTGGCCCTGAGCGTTGATTGTGATTGCAAATACCAATCGAATTGGGAATTGCAATCTGTTAAATTTAAATGTCGTGTCTAGTGGAATCAGAGGAAGCGAGGAATGAGGACATCTTCATTTTTGTAAGATCCTGTCAAGATTGTTGCTTCTACGGCGTAGAGCATTTTTTTGCAAGTCTTATGCGGTCGCAAAGCTTTGGATGGTTGATATTTCGCAACATGATAATTGGCAACAGATGTCGTTGTTCTCGAAAAAGTATCTTAAAAATTAGAAATCCAAATAATTGTTTTAAGTTTGAAATCAGCTGATAATGGAAATATTATAAGTAACAGCTGACTACTGTTATTATTATAGTCAACAAACATATGTAATGGCGCTTAAATTTTTGTTAAATATCGAGTACATTTTTTGTTGTTTTTATGTTTAATAGATGCAGCATTTTTTCAAAAAGTATATAAAAACACGCTTGTATTCAAATTAAAGTTTGTGTCGAAATTTCAAAGCAACCTGTGAAGAACTTTCGGAGATTATCGATTTTGAACAAACGCACATTTACATTTTTATTTATACGGATTTGGACATTTTTTTATAGAAATTTTTACGGAAATAATGATTGATTATGACAGAGGCACTTGAATCTAAGTCGGGTGGTAAGACAGAGATCGCAATATCCCGAACATTTGTCCATAATTTTTCTATTTTTAACAAGAATTTTATATATTTTCGCAAAAGTATCCTAAAATATTCTCTGAATAGTCCTTTACATGTTAATGAAAGTTTCGTCAAAATCCGTACAGCCGTTCCGGAGATTAGCCCGGCCAAACAAACAGGCAGACGAAAATTGTATAATGTGTGTTTAGGTTTTGGTAATGTGTAAATAACCACCCGAGCTTAGAAAAAAGCTTACATTTTGAAATCACAGTCAGACACTCCAATTTTATTTACAGGTATAGATTACAAAGTACAGATTTAAATTAAAATTCTCTTACGATAAATAAATAATAAAACCTTCAGTTACTTCGTTTACCAAGCTGCTTCGAAAGGATTAGAGTTCTGGATAGTTTGTGCCTTGGCTCTGAAAATAAAACTCAACTTGTTTTCGTTCAGGACAGTGAACTCTAGTAGGACTACTTTTGCAATATAAACGACTTTGAAATTCGATGACTGCTCGCGGTACCGCTATAACCCAGTCCTGCCAAAAACCCGCTAATCTGCTACCTGTCGCCAAATAAGTGTCCAACTTATCCCACGTTGCCAGCAATAGATACAATCAACCGTCGTTTTAAAACTCAACGTACTTAGAGTGTCCGATTATATTTCAAATGCTTCGATCTAATAGTCGAATCTATCAATAATAACTGTTTAAATTAAATTTGTTTTTCAATATAGCCTACCACGGATTAAATGTATAAAATACTTTCTCCCATTACAGACTGTTCTGAAAATTTGTGATAATGAATTTTTCATAAATGAATATAAAACGCTAAAACACATTTAGTTACCCTACTTTTGTAGGAAGGTAGCCGGCAAAGATTTTGAATTTTCAACCCGTAAGAAAATAAAATAAATAATTCGACCACGCAGCTGAACCGCTGACGTGAGTTGAGCAAATTTACAAAATTAAGTTTCTAGGCCTATGTTTTAGGGTTTCAACCAACAATTTGGGAAACAGGTCTATTCACGACGGTTCTGAATAGCTGCAAAATGGTTCGCACGCCGTTCCGCATATTGGGAGTATCTTCGATACACAAAGCATTGCGTGCTTCGCACGCCATTCCGCATATTGGGATTATCTTCAATACACAATACATTCATTATGCACGCAATTCCGCATATTGGGAGTATCTTCAATACACAAAGCATTGCGTGCTTCGCACGCCAACCCCCGTATTGGGAGTATCTTCAATACACAATGCATTGCGTGCTTCGCACGCCAACCCCCGTATTGGCGGTATCTTCAATACACAATGCATTGCGTGCTTCGCACGCCAACCCTACGGTAGAATCCACCACATGGCTTTGAACCGGGTACTTCTATGGTATTTTACGTTTTGATCGATTTTGGGGGAACCAAGCGAGCTATAAGGTCGCGTAAAAAACAAAATGTGCAGAATAACACCCTACATTTATATTTATAGAAAAAACTCAAAAACAAATTCATTCTCGTAGGAAAAATCTAAAAAAATAGTTACTTCCTGTCAAAAAACGTGCTTCCGATTGTTGGATATTTTTGGCTAACGAACTCGTCCGAGCGACGTAAACGACCAACATGTGTACCAAATTTGAACAAAATCGGACTTAAAATGCGGCCGAGTACGAACACATATATATATATGATTTTTAATGACATCCCAAAACGTGTTCTGGGGACCATGATCGGTGCTCATTTGCTACTCCCGACCTTGGGTCTTACCATAAGGGCCACTGCAATAGCTCATTTTTCCTATGGAAATTCGCAAATAATTCGACCACGCAGCTGAACCGCTGACCAAATTAAGTTCAGGCTATATGTTTTAGGGTTTCAACCAACTATTTGGGAAATTGATCTACTCATGAAGGCACTGAATAGCTGCCTCTGTTTATTATGAATATATTAGTAGAATTTGTTTGTACCTAAGCCTCCAGCATGGACTCACGCACACCTTCATTCCTCTCGAAGTGCCCTTGCGGCCTCGAGTTATGGACTGCTTCGCTTTTCTCGCGCTGTACAAACTCGGCCGTTTGGCCTCGGATCATAAGATGCCCACATTTTAAAATGCCACACGAGGATTTGAACCGAGTACTTTTATGGTATCTTACGTTATGATCGATTTTGGAGGAACCAAGCGATATAAATATCCTACATGTATTTATTTTAGATAAAACTCTAAAAAAGTTTAATTCTAGTAAGAAAAATTGTTACTTTCGGTCAAAAAACATACTTCCGGTTGTTGGATGTTTTTTGGCTAACGAACTCGTCCGAGCGACGTCGACAACGAAAGTGTGTACCAAATTTGTACCAAATCGGACTTAAAATGCGGCCGCTAGAGTGCGAACACACATATACATATATAATATTTAATGACACCCCCACGTGTTCTGGGGGACCATGGCCGGTGCTCATTCACTACTCCCGACCTTAGGTCTTACCTTTAGGGCCACTGCAATAGCTCATTTTTCCTATGGATATCCGCTAAAAACTAAAATTTGCTACACGAACGCCGATTTTAATAAAATATTGGTACGATAAGGTTTTTTTGCGAATACAGTTTTTAGCTCATATTTTTTCCGAAACACTGTGTGTTGCGAGCGAAACAAACCGGTGGGGTTGGGAAGCCCAGTAACGTGCTTGTAGGGTCACATCTAAATGCCAGTAATATCAAACTCCATTTCCCCAGACGCCCGGGAAAGCTCAATATTTGTTCGCCCTTTTTTTTATCTTGTCACAACAAATTAGCAGCACAGGACAAGCCTCCATGTGAACCCTTTCAAGAGATGTGTCAAGATAACGCGAGAGCGGAGAAATAAGAACTCCGAACGGCTATTTTCGGAACAGCTGATTTTACGCAAGTTTTTCCTTGAAAGGCGAAGTGCTTTCTACTCGGGTATATCGATCGACCAACCCTCGCACGGGTATTCTTAATAAGGATATTGTGAATTTCACATCTTTTCTGTATAATTTCATTAAATTCCAGCAAGCTAAACGGTTCCGAGACATGTTTAGTACACAAAAAATATGTAAAAAAATAACCCTGCGTGCTTCGCACGCCAAACCTCGTGTTCGTTTCGCGCACACAATTGTAATCGAATAACTGAATGTACCCTAAATTTGACAAGGAGGTTGATTATTACAACTTTCGGATTTCATCACGTGGCGTCTTTTTTGTGTCACACCACTATCGCGTTTCGGAGCTTCTACTCCATCATCAGAGTTTCTCTTCACTCTACTGAGGTTGACAATACATTATTAAATAAATCACATGAACACAACACAACATATAACTTTACATTACACGGCATAGACGCTGCGCACCGTATTAAGTTCCAATTACAACGGCGCACAGTGGTCTAAAGTGATCGACGGGTTTCATTTGTTGGAATAATACTCTTTTCCTCCAGCTAGTACTTTAAGAGGTATTTTCTCCCTCGTTAATAGGGTAGAAAGAACCGGTCCACCGGGATTGCGCCGAAGGGTCCAGGTAGCCTACCAGGATTGAGCCGCCACCGAAATCTAACCCCCTCCTCCCAAACGCACCGGGATTGCGCCGCTGCGGCTTTCCCTTTGTAATTATATTTCTGAGAAACTGCCCCATTCATATGATGTGCCATACTTAAAAAAAGGGTACTCCAAAAATTCAGGATGTGATTCCACACATGGTATAACGCAAAAGTAATACCACTCAACGAACAAGGTTAGATTAGGTTAGGTTATTCGCTAACAAGGTTAATAGATAGTAAAGGTTGCCTCATAGTCATGTAAACAAACTCGAACCCCCCCCCCCCTCTGTCCAGTGACGTCATTGTAGTACAAAAACGCCACTACCATGGGAGACGTATGTTTCTTCGTACAAGTCAAAACCTTGATCAGTGTCTAGTTGTACTACAACTACGTCACACCCCCACTCCACTTTTTTTTATATTTCCCGAATGAGGCAACCTTTACTATCTATTGACCTTGATTCGCTAACAATAATTTACCTTATTCAACTTGTTACGATTCTTTCGCCGTATACCAAAACAACAATAATTTATTTCCAATATACCCTTTCTCCTTTAAAACCGTCACATTTTGTTCAAAACAATGCTATTGTTGTGAAACCGACCGCATACCTGGGCTAGCCGGGCGGCGCAATCCCGGTGCATGCTAGAGAGAACCTTTTTCGACCCTGTAATAATTAGGACTGCATTTTCGGCGCAATCCCGGGTTACCCGAAAGAACATCCGGCGGACGTTCCCTCGCGCGGTAACGTTTTCTTTTGGGGCGGTGATACTTTCCTCCCTTAAAACAAATAACTTATTGTCCGTGTTTTTTTTTTAGGCCAGGAACGAATGACATAACGATTACTCAAAATAATTAGTATTCCTGAAACTAGGCGAAAAAGTACTAGGGTAACATATATAACACTAGGGGAAACAACTGCGTGCTTCGAACCTTCTATACACATAATCATAATATGTTTTCTTTATAATAAAGATGTAGGATTAACCCAAAAGCTAAGATGGTAAATAATGTTAAATGTTCAAATCAAATTATTTCGTATATTTTTTAAAAGCAGTTATAATAAAGGTTAAAAGAACCAGCAAGGCTCAGGTCTACACTTTAATAAAAACCTAACCTAAAAGTTAGAAATACAAATAATCTCTTCAAAGTTTGAAATCAGGTATTAGGCTAGTGGAAATATTAGAGCAAAAAGGTTTTTTATCTGTTATTCAATTCAATTGGTTGCAATGGTAATGAATGTAAATGCATTCAAGAAATATGCGTTGGTTCATCAGTTTAGGCCTAACCTAAGAATTTTTTCCGACTAAATTTACAAAAATATTGAAATAAAAAAAAATGTTTTTATCAAAATGAATTACAGCATATGTTTCTCAGGGATGGCGAAGCTTTTTATTAGTAAAACTATTTTTTCAATCGGTTCAGTAGTTCCAGAGATTAGCCCCTATATACAAACAAATTTCACCTCTTTATAATATTGGTATAGATTAGTACTTACTTCATTTGCTTAACTATGGTACTCTTCCCAGATTCTCCAGCCCCTGAAACACAAACAAGAAAAGTTAGTTTCGACCGATAGTGCTACATGGTGGTAATAGTTTGACATTTGGTTGTATTCCTCGCCGTCGAGACACTGCCAGTCACTTCTCAGTTCACTGCCAAAACTATTATCTTCGCAAACATGCTTTTTGTCCGTTCGTCTGTGCACACTAAACTCTACAATGGCTGGACCAATTTGGATGTGTCTTTTCAGTGATGTATTCGAGATAAGCTTGGGCTAACATTTAGTGTTTTTGTGTCATTTAAATCGGTTTACAAATAAAGATATACGTAAATTTTAAAGTCTAACTCGCACGCATATGTTGTTACTGAAGGCGCTGTGTATGCAAAACCCATGACAGTGTGTATCAACATTGCATAAACGCGCCTGGAAATCATCGGGGCAAAATTGTAGCAGAACATCGTGGAAGGTGCAATGCCCTCGTTACAGATGAAATTATAGTGGTTTTAGTTGCATGGCGCCCATACCTATGGGCAGAGGGGGACCACGGGAAAGGAAAATGTGTATATTATTAATTATAGTCAGGTATTTTTCTTTAAAGAGATTAGCACTAAAATATGATTTAAATGTTGTGTCATTTGATTTTACATATAAGTTATTTATTTTATTTTTTACCAGGGGAGACCCTTGCGTGCTCCGCACGCCAACCCCCAATGGTTAAAAGAACCAGCAAGGCTCAGGTCTACACGTTAAAACCCTAACCTAAAAGCTAGAAATACAAAAATAATTGCTTCAAATTTTGAAATCAGCTGTTAATGGAAATATTGGAGCTAACCTAAGAATTTTTTCCGACTAAATTTACAAATATTGAAATAAAAAAAGGTTTTTATCGAAATGAATTATAGCCTATGTTACTCAGGGATAGTGTAGCTTTTTATTAGTAAAACTATTTTTTCAATCGTTTCAGTCGTGCCAGAGATTACCCCCTACATAGAAACAAACAAACAAACAAACAAACAAACTTTACCTCTTTATAATATTAGTATATACAAGAGTTCAAGCATGAGCTGCAATGCACTGTGTATTGAAAATGCTCCCAATACGTGGGTTGGCGTGCGAAGCACGCAATGCTCTGTGTATTGAAAATACTTAAAATACGGAGGTTAGCAAGCGAAGCACGCAATGCTCTGTGTATTGAAAACACTTAAAATACGGGGGTTGGCGTGCGAAGCACGCAATGCATTGTGTATTGAAAATACTCCCAATACGGGGGTTGGCGTGTGAAGCACGCAATGTATTGTATATTGAAAAAACTCTCATTACGGGGGTTGGCGTGAGAAGCACGCAATGCATTGTGTATTGAAAATACTCCTAACACGGGAGTAGGTTCAGTGTCAAGTTCACATGTGCGTCCTTAGCAGTGAACGTGTTAAGCCTAACACCTCGGTCTCGCCCCCCCCCCCCCCCCCAACTAGAAAATATCATATGGGCACCCATGTTTATTTGAACAGGAATTGAATAGACACGATGATCGCCTACGACGCATTTTTGAAAGACACCGGGCTTGTAAAGCCCTTCAGAATCGTTTAATTTATTGCTGCGGTGAAGACGGGTACAATTTTTGAAAGATGGGTAGATGTTTCCGCGTATGAAATCGCACGCACAGCTACTCCATACTTTAACAAGAAACACAACGGTAAACAAATATTCCAGTTCTTAGAAATACCACCGATAAAAGTGAATGCACCCGCTATCTTTTATTGTATTGTATTTTTCCCTTTGACGCCTTTTGGAATGTCCCACAAAACTTTTTTGTCATGCGAAGTGCGTGATCTAATGATATTGTTACCTAATCTATGCCCACAGAAATGATGTAATGGATGATGTAATAGTTCAATTCTGTATAAGACTATTTGGCATGATAAAAAAAGCAAAGTGCATGGTCAAAATTACCCCATTGATCCCTTGACATTGCGTCAAGGGAAAATGCACCCAAAAATTAAGTTATTTCCTTAAAAGTTCTTTCTTTGTTTAAAACAAATTGTATACCTACATATTCTTTTTGAGTAAACACACCGAGTCAGAACTTCGTGTAAAGTAATGATTTCGAGAACGATGAACAAATTGAAACATCGGGTTCAGATTAACGAGAATCATCTACTTCTGCAGCAGTTTGCTGTTTAACTTTTCGAGTTACGTTGTTGACACTAACATAAGACGAATAACAAATATATGCATCATTTTAATGCAAGTCCTTGGTTAGAATCGATAAAACAAGAATCGATATACATGCCTCTCTAATTCTAGGTTAAACATTTCCTATTATCTATACTTATAAAAGCCAAATACCATTGACTCATCACAGTTTCTGCAAAACCACGAGGCCTACAGACATGAAATTTGGCACTAATACTCTTTATAGGCTCTAGACGCGCAATAAGAAAGGGTTTCCGAAAATTCTAAATTTTAGAGGGGGTTTTTGGGGGTCAAAGTTACTAAATCACGATTTATCAAAACCTACCGAACGGATTGGAATGAAATTTGGTATGTAGCTTCCACTAGAGCCATAGATGCTCGCTAAGTAAGGGTTTCAAAAAATTCGAAATTTTAGGTGGTTTTGGGTTGGTCAAAGTTACAAAATCACGATTTCTCTAAAACCATAGAACGGATTGGAATGAAATTTGGTATGTAACTTCCCTTAGAGCCATAGGTGCTCGCTAAGAAAGGGTTTTTAAAAAATTCGAAATTTTAGGGGGGTTTGGGGGGTCAAAGTTACTAAAAATAAACACCGAACGGGTTTTAATGAAATTTATTATGTAGCTTCCCCTAGGGCCCTAAGAAAGAGTTTTAAAAAAATCTAAATTTTAGGGGAGGTTTGGGGGGGGGGGTCAAAGTTACTAAAAATCCCCATAAGAAATATATAGTGTAATATATTTGTTGATATAATATATTTTTTGTTAATATACATTTAACTTTGAGTTGTCTATCCGTGCAAAGCCGGGTCGGGCCAGCTTGTCTTAATATATATTACAAAGATTTTGCTCAAAAATCTTTTTTCTTTTTCTCAGCATATACGGTATTGCATAAACAATTTAAATATTTGATAAATGAATGCTCACTATAAACAGAGTATTGTCAAATGAAAAGCAAAAATAACGACAACTTTAATATTTCGCCGCTCACAAATTACTTTCAATTCAACAAACACCTTTACTTAATTTCCGATAACGACCGTCGTACACCGGCGCAGAAATATTCAAGTTGAGACAATGACAAGGGAATCGGAGGAACGAATATGGTAAACATGTAGGCGCCTGATCGACGAGTATCGTCAGTGCCGTAGACTATGTACACTAGACCCAAGCTAGCTGCGCGCATGGCCTTCAGATCAAGCGGGTGGACTGGGATCGAGGCGGGGGGTACCTTTCTAAAAACATCCGCCGCGCTGTAGTGCCGTAACTCACTCAAGCCATTTCCCTTCGCTTGCCTGATACAATGGTAGAATGTCAACAGGTCGGCTAATACACTGGTTGCCGCGCGCGCAGCTAGCTTGGGCCTACTGTAATCCGCTCTCTTTCAAATTGAATGGGCCGCATTCATTATAAGACAACTAACTGTCCCCGACAATTGTCTTATCAATTGGCATTGTGTAATCGCAGCTTAACATAGCAAAATAAATATATTGCAAAAGCCGTCAGGTTTACTTATAATACATTAGTTGATCTTTTTTATATCTAAAGAAACTATTGGCTTCTCCGTAATTTACGAGACAATTCTAAAATAGTAAAAGTAACTAACAAACAATTATTGGAAGTACTTAAAGATTGGTAAACTTTCTCGAAAAAATGTTTTCTTTTTTTAAGTAGGAACCAATTTGGTTTCAGAAATAAGTTGAACTCTAACGACGCGTTGCTCCAGTATATAAACCAAGCTTATGAAGGCAAAAACGAGGTATCAGAGGAGTTGTCCTCAAATGGTTCAGCTCATATTTGGCGGATAGGACGCAGCAGACTAGAACCGGGAAGTGTTCGCTTCGGGATTCCTCAGGGTTCGGTGCTCTCCGGCCCATTATTTTTAATATCTGCTAACACATTATGTAATGGTGCATTTAAGGGCGAGTTGGTAGCATTTGCCGATGACACGGCTTTATTTTACAAAGCGGACACTGTGGAACGATTGCTAACTTACATGCAAAGGGACATGTGTGCAATGCGTCTGTGATTTACAAGAAATTACATGGTAATGAGCCCTAAATCGAAATATATTACTTTTAGTATTACCATAAATATACGATTTTCTGTTCCACATAAAGTACCATGAGATAAATTGTAATGTGAATAAATGTCCATGTCCACCGATTGAACAAGTTCGAGAAATTCAATATTTAGGACTGTTTGTCGATTCCAAGCTTACTTGGAAGAAACACACGACCTATCTTAAAAATAAATTAATAAAATATATGAAGCTATTTTATATGCTCAGATACGTATGCAACGTAAAAATATTGAAAATGATCTATTTTCCACTGGTGAGTTCTAAGTTAGAATATGGTCTCGCAATTTGGGGAGGGACTTACAATACAACATTAAAACCAATACTTACGCTGCAGAAGAATTTTGTTCGTATCTTATCGCACAAACCCAAAACAGAACATAGTGCACCACTATTCAAAAAACTTAATTTATTACCTCTTAAAAACCTTTTTATCCATAAAGTATTGAGAACCTTTTTTGACAGAAGCGGGATAGTAATGGCACTTTAGGGCCAAGAGCTTTGACATTGCGGAATAGGTCAAATGTTTTTGTACCTAAACCAAATTTTACAATTTATATGAAATCCTATACATATCTAGCACCTAAATTATTTAATTGTATGCTAGAAAGTATTAAAACATGTTCGAACAGACATAAGTTCTCCGGTTTGCTGCGTAATATTTTTCTCGAGCTTGAAGATGTACAATCTTATTTTAATGTACTATCCTGAGTCTTACATTTTGGTGTTATATCCATGTGTTGTATCCTTGCAAGTGTGTATGCTGAGTGCTTGTGTATAGTGTTTATCTATGATAACGTACAGGGAAATATTTGTTAAGTTATTAAGTTTAGTTATAAATAAATATGCATTGTTTATATAAAAAGACTGGAAGTCATATTTTTGATTGTAGATTTTAATGTAAATAATTGTTATATTCATTGGGAACTCGGTCGGCTGCGGACCTCAACTTTATCTTTGGATTGTGTTTTGTGTAAGTATATATATTGTTTTAAAAAACCACCCCAGACAGATTTGATTACCTCGGGGTTTCACTTATTGTTTCTTATTTACTTAGAGAAACGTAAGAATCGCTATAAAGAAATATACTTAAACCTTAAACTTTTAACGATCTCCAATACGGAGTAAAAATTTTTATGTGTAGTTATGTGTTAGTGTTATTATGTCATTGTAGAAGTACCTGAAGATGGGCGAATGCCCGAAACCGCGATCGTAGGAGAAGAACAAAAAACAAAGGATTAGATTGACATACTAAAGAAGGTAAAAAATAATTACTTAGTTACTTAGAGAAGGTTATTTTTTGTTTAGTTTTTTAAAATGTTTAGTCTAACATTATTTGTAAAAATTCATTTATATGTTTGTTGATAAGAAGCAATAAAAATTAATCAATCAATCAAATCAACTTTAAGAATCCATTCTTATTGTTTATTTGCATACTTTAACTAAAGATTTTTGTCAAAAAAGAACTAAATTGGTAGTATTCATTGGGGAATACACGTTAATAGCCCACATTGGAAATTTATTGGTTGCATAAATTGGTAACGAACAAAACTTGATAATACAAACTACCTACATAGGTAAAGGAAAAATTAATATTTGAAATCGTTAGGTCTGATTTTTTTTAGATATTTTCTTTTTAGCGAATTTCCTTAGGAAATGTTTAGCGAATTTCTTTAGGAAATGTTTAGC
>JAGFPH010000374.1:414833-426494 GCA_018207615.1 Philaenus spumarius
ACGAACACGTTGAATAGCTGCCTGCTTGTACGAAATACATTTTTAGTTTCTCACTATACATAGTATAGATAAAGTACCGTAATCTAAAGCGATCGCAAAAAAATCGATGTTGAGATTTTTGTGGAAATATGCGTTTTGGGACACCCTGAGTCCAAAAAAGTGTTTTTTACAAAATGTCTGTCTGTATGTCTGTGTCTGTGTGTACACAAAGCTAGAAAGAAAACTATTTAATCGATTTCGAACAAATTTGCACCAAACACGTCAATTAGGACTGCATGGATGCACTAAAAAATATTTTGAAAATTCTGGAAAACGACCATCTTTTTGGCCGAAAAACCCCCAAAAAATCTATTATTTTTTTATAAAAAAAGTCTCTAACGATTTTGAAAAATTTGGCTTATTTGTAGCCCTTAATGTACCCTACCACATGCGAAAAACCGTATCTTTCTAAAAATGCTCCTTAAGCTAATATAATAATAACTTTTTGGGGTTTGTTTGGCCAAAAAGTGGGTTGTTTTTCAAAAAAAAATTCAAAACCTTTTTTCATGCATCTATATAGGCCTAATTGACATGTTTGGTGCAAATTTGTTCAAAATCGATCGAATAGTTTTCTCTTTAGCTAATAATAATATTTATTAGTTACTCTATGACTTTAATGTACTATCCCTTCTCCTACTTTAATACAATTATGTTGTCACAGTTGGGGTTACATAATTGCGCAAAACACGCAATGCACTGTGTATTGAAAATACTCCCATTAAGTGGGTTGGCGTGCGAAGCATGCAATGCACTGTGTATTGGAAATACTAAAAATACGGGGGTTGGCGTGCAAAGCACGTAATGCACTGTGTATTGAAAACACTCCAAATACGGGGGTTGGCGTGCGAAACACGCAATGTACTGTGTATTGAAAATACTCCCAATATGGGGGTTGGCGTGCAATGCACTGTGCGTCGGCCGCTTCTCATAATGTTCAGTGTCAAGCTCACATGTGCGACCTTAGACATTTTCAAAATATTGATTTTAATGGTTGAAAATGGTCAAAATTCACTCCCAGCCCTGTAACAGATACAACTACTGATTTGAATCAAAAGCTAAGCAAAACAATTCTAGGTGTGACCTACACTGAACCAGCACACGTTTGTCGAATGCGTTTACATTCATTACCATAGCAACCAACTCAGAAAATTTAGAACAGTTAATTATTTTTCACACTCAAACTGTTTATATAAAAGCAAACGAAAAACGCTTACTATAGGCTATTATAAATCAAACATCTGTTGTTACATACCAGGCTACAAATAAAACACCCGATTTGGATCATTCAAGCTTATCACAATTTTAGGTTAGGCCTGTACTGAACCAACACACGTTTCTTGAGTGCGTTTAGATTTATTACCATAGCAACCAAATTGGCGAATTTAGAATCAGGTAATTATTCTTCGCTGTTTTTATAGGTTACATAATACCAAACAGAAACAAAGAAAAAGTCTTAGTGTATTATAATTCAAACACATACCGCTATTCAAATTAGGCCAACTTTAGTTATTACTGGCCTATTTGACCTGCTTGAAATACTATTTTACTAAATCACATTTTCGTCATATTTTATAACTTGAGCATTATGACGAAAGTTCTTTTCCTCAATCGTCATTTCTAATGTTCAAAAAATAACCTAATACTCTAAATACCCTAATATTTTTGTTTTATTCGTGA
Source organism: Philaenus spumarius (assembly GCA_018207615.1). Taxonomy (NCBI): domain Eukaryota; kingdom Metazoa; phylum Arthropoda; class Insecta; order Hemiptera; family Aphrophoridae; genus Philaenus; species Philaenus spumarius. The sequence continues at coordinate 416,550 of JAGFPH010000374.1, forward strand.
AAATAACATAGTATACAATAATCTGTTTGCATTTGCTTCGGAGCTGGGTTTGGTGAGCGAAGCGAGTAGGAGGTTGAGTCCTCTAGTTCTACATACATTTAAAATGTAAATATGTAAGAAGTTTTAACAATTATTTATCCAGAAGGGTGTTTTCAAAACAATATCGTGAAACAGGTTCAGCGGCTTTTCAGTAAATACCGAATAGACAAGCTTACAAGTTGTTGACGAATTAATCGTCGTCACGGCATTTGTCCACAAGTGGTTGGCAAGGAGCCTTGCGGTGTTTGAACGCTTTGTCTGTGGAAGAATGTAGTACGGACGAAAGTAAAACGGTAAAGTTAAAAATACCAAGTTTACTAAAACATTGTATGTAATAACGGTATTGCAACATGATGTCGGTACAAGAGAACAAAATTGGGCGGAGTGAAGTAACTACTCGTAGGCATTTACTTATCTTTTAGACCAGTCAATGAATGCATTGTAGAGTGCACTGAATATGCGACAATTTTTGACGTCATGAGTTTGTTAGGTAAACGTACTAAAATTTCCGGTCTCTAGGAGGTGAGCTAAAGGCGGGAGCCCGGGGTGGAAAGATCCCACTTTTTTTCATTTTTACTTGTATCTTGGTGCACTGTGAAACGGTGCACTGTAAAAAAACAATTTAATAAACATGAAAGCTAATTAAATGTATTATAAAATTGTTCCTATAAATATTTGTCGAATTCCCAACGTGTTTCGAGATAATACGTTATTGAAAAGCGTTAGTTTTAGAATAAATAATTTTTACCTCACTCTTTTTGTCAAACATTTACTTCTAGTGCCTCCCACGATCGTTTCTCAGGAAAATTGACCTCATAGTGCTTGACCTAAAAAATTGCTTTCAAATCGATTTTGTTAATTTCTTTTTTTTTAATTTTCTAAGATTTAAGAGTCGACTTAAAATTTACAAAATCGATTTGGAAACAATATTTCAGGTCAAGCTCTTCGAAATAAACATTTTTTGTCTCTTGAAATTTTTTCTAAAAACTCTTCCTTTTCGAGATATTAGCAACTTTATGTCGATTTATTTCAACACGTTTAGGGCCGCCATTTTGTTTTGGGTGGTCCGATTTTTATTTTCTTTATGTCATTTTCCTAGTCTTAATAGGCCTTTAAAATGAGGTATGACATGACCATACTTCCTATTTAAAAATGTTGAGTTGCCCCTAAAATCCTCTATTTTTAGGGGACACTCAAAATGTCCGATTGCTTCAAAAGATACTTAGGGCTAAGTTAGTATCGTTCCCCAAAGGATATTTGTTTGTTTTAACAAACACAAAAATTAAAGGGGGGGGGGGAGGACTTTTAAGACACCTGGTATGTAAGAACAGATGTTTAAATTATAATACAGTAAGCATTTTTCGTTGCTTTTTGTTTGAGTTTGCTTTTAGTTTGTTAATCTAACCTAAAGCTGTTGGTTGTGAAGAATAATTAACGGATTCTAAAATTGCTAAGTTGGTTGCTATGGTAATGAATGTAAACAAACATGTGTTGCTGAGCTTTTGATCCAAACAACTGTTTTATCCGAATTTTTTCTATTTTTGCGCTTTAAAATACAAATCTTGCAAAATCCTTTCTTAGTGTGCGTCTAAGAACCCATAAGAATATACCTTTAAATTTTCGTATTTGTAGGCTAATCTTAAGTACTTTTTTGCTCTACGTTGATTCTATGTCTGTCATTCAGGACAAAGCCTTTTATATACCAGGTGTCTTAAAAGCCCCCCCCCCCCCTCTATTATTTTTTTTAATAATGGAAATAGACAGATTTGCTTTGGGGATTGTTAACATGACCAAACATGGGAAAATTATTATTTGATAATTATTAAATAATAATTAAAATAATTAATAATTAAAATTATTATTTGATTGGCCATTATGTTGGATAGAGTCAACATACGGGCATCCGGTTTGCGCCAATATTCTTCTTTTATCAAGGCCTTTAAAATGAGGTGTCACTCGATAGGGGTTCTCGTTTAAAATTTTCGACTTACCCCTAAAATACCCCATTTTTGGGGGAGTGGTTGAAATTTACGGTACACCAAAAAACTCCATTTTCGGTCATGTTAACAATCCCCAAAGCAAATCCTACCTATTTCCATTAATAAAAAAAAAATAATATTTGGTAGGACTTTTAAGACACCTGGTATATAGTTTGGAGTCACGAGGCAAAAATTAACAACGACGTACGTACATTTTGTACTTTAATCTGGTCTTTTCTATGTACTGTTATACGAAGACGAGTTGAATGAAATATTTATGTTATTTCCTTCCTAGTGATCCTTAAATAGTACTGTACTTCACCACTAGTGGCGCCTTTACAGCCCTGTTGACTGTTTAGATGCTAATCCATCTTTCGACAGCTCTGATCGATCAACAAATTAGCGCCACTTCTAACAGCGTGTGTGCGTCATTTTCTTTATGTTTTAACGAGTGTATTTCACGAATAAGGTCAACTCAGGGATCACAACTGCGCATGACTGTACGGGCAGTCGTTTTACAGCGAAATAAGATTAGATAGGAATGTCCGCAGTTGGCTATTTTCCTTATGATCTACTACAAATGTAGTTCTGAAAAATATAAAAACCAAAGAGTCGACAAAGGTGACACTATTTAATATGCAAACTATTTATTTCGTGAAGCCCTCTTTCCCGGCTTTCGCGCATTTTTTGTAAATTCTTCTCCTCCGAAACTACTCGACCAATTTTGATAAAACTTTGCCGGCATAAACTTCATGGTTCGAAGGGTGCACTACTTCAATTTCAAATTGATATATCTTTTTCTACAAAAGTTATTCAAGCTTTTCAAAAATGTATGCATGAGCCATACACTGTATGCGTCACAGCACTCTTAGCTCTTCGCCCAGTTTCGGTATTTCCCCCACTTCCGGGTCACCATTTTGAACAATCATAATCACCTACGTCCTACGTCTTAAAAATCTGAAACAACTGCGCGCGCAGTTAAGTATACACGAAAACCAATAGTTTTGCTATAGAACGCTATGTAAAATACCGTTCTTATGATAAAATCACTTTGACGGCGCCACTGCGCCTGTTAGTGGTTACTACCTAACACTATTAATACACATAACACTAAACTTAAAAGTAATAATAATAGCAATATAATAGCGTTGTATTTGGATAACCTAATAGAACTGCGATCCAATGCAATATTTCGTTCCACTGTAAATTCGACGATAGTGGCGCTATCTATTGGGGAAACGACGAAAGCTGTGTGAAACACCAATGCTACCAATGATTTCTCCCTAGCGCTACCTCGCGGCGCGATAATGCACTATTTTTGCGACAACCTTTTTTTCGGCACACAGCCCCCGTATGCATGCAAGATATATTTTATTATTCATGATCTATGATAATAGTAATACACAATACTTATATATTATTTTTCAAATGTGTTTTTTGTCGCTAAGCCATAACTCCCTTAATTCTCCATCAAAATTAATTATTCAAGCATCATTTTAAAGCTTATGTTCCTCGCTATTTACAAAAAATAGACAATTTTTTATTATACTTCAATATGGTTCTTCCTAATGAAAGGCGCCATCTTATTAACAATCTGTTTAACTAACATGGCAGCTGTAACTTAAATGTTTTACATTCTATATTCTATGTGCAAGTGTAATCTATCACGTAAATCAATCAAATTAAATCAACGTAAAGCGTTATAAACTGTTGTCAAATTAGTCCAACGTAAATAAATAAACGAAATTTACTTAATTAAATCAATGTATTACATCAGGTAAGTAGGCCTACTCCTAGCATGCTAAATATTCGCACATGAGAGGTATTTAGACGTATAAAACATTTGGAATCAGACTGTTTTTAGATACAGACAAATTAATACAAACAAAACATACAAAATAAAACTAGCCTACATAACAAAATACAAATTTAAAAAACCGATCTATTACGGTTAAATTGTGTACAATGAAAACAACTTTGGAAATAAGTTTTCGTTAAACAGAAACTGTAAAGGTTACAATGTATGTTTTTAGAATATACGTTCTGTGGCATTCACAAACGCCTGTGACGTCACAGCACACAAACTCCGACGCATGCGCATATTCTATCCCGCAACCGTGTCAACATTGTTATTTATACTAAAAGAACATATACTTCCGTAATTTAATCTGTAAAGTTTTTAATCGACAACAACATCCGGCGAACGATTTTCTGAATCATAGGATCGGGTCACAGTATACAGAGCGTTCTAAAAATCTAGCAATAGGCTAAATCTAGGACAATTTGAATGATTGGCCAAACCAATCCCATACATTAAAAATAGAATAGCTTATTGTTCTTGCGTAGTCAGGTTACGAAATAATTGGGTTTATAACAAAAATTATCGGCATGAGTTTGTACGTATCCAATGACCCCGATTTTACGACTGCCACTATCTAATGAAGGGTCAACCGACTTGTGAACTTACAGACTACATCTGTGAAACATTTAAACACGAATTTATTTTTCGAGGCTTAAAATCATTTTTCAAGCATCATCTTAAAGCTTATGTTCCCCGCTATTAAAATAGACAAACAGCTTAAAATTCATGTTTTCGTTACACAAATTGATAAAAAAAAAACTTTTAATGAAATTATTTCGTATAACAGCAGTTGTAATAAAGGTTAAAAATCTAGCAATAAACACACGAAACGCACTAAAATACACTTAAAAAAAAACCTAACGTAAAAGCTAGAAATACAAAAAGTTGCTTACAATTTTAAAATCAGCTGTTAATGGAAATATTAGAGCAAACAGCTGATTGCTGTACCAACACTAAACATATTTTTTAATAATGATTTATTATGGCGCTCTCAATGCCATACAATATTTAGTATAGTTTGTGTTGGTTTTACGTCCAATAGAAAGCGCTCTTTACAAAAACCTAACCCTAACCTAAAAGTTAGAAATACAAATAATTGTTTCAAAGTTTGAAGTCAGTTGTTAATGGAAATATTAGCTCAAATATCTGATACTGTACCAACACTAAACATATTTAATTATTACGTCAACAGATGTCGTTGTTCACAAAAACCTAACTTAAAAATTAGAAATACAAATAATTGTTTATAGTTTAAAATAGGCTGATAAGCAAACAGCTAATAACTGTTATTATTATAGTCAATAAAAATAATCAATGGCGTTCTCATTTTTGTTAAATATTTAGTACGGTACATTTTTTGTTGTTTTTATGTTCAAAATGTGCTGCGGTTTTTTAAAAAGTATATAAAAAAACATGCTTGTATTCGAATGTAATGTTGTGTCAAAATGTCAAAGTAATCGGTGAAGAACTTTCGGAGATTTGCGAATTTGAACAAACTAACGAGCATTTACATTTTTATTTAGGGCCCATATAGATAAGATCACGGAATTACCAAATTTTAAAATGAAATTACCTAATCTGGTTAATGATTGATTTGACGTGTTTACAGAACGTACATGAAATATTCGTGTAGGCTAGATAAATTTGTGTGGTGTTATATAACTACAGGATACAGTTGGGCTTATATAACGCCTCAGTTGAGTTAATGTTGAAAAGTTGTTATCGCAGCGCAGCTAGCTCATAACATCTAACCCAAAACGGGTTTTTTTTTTTATTTTGGAAAACATATTAAACATTTGTTTCATTGAATTTTGAGCAAGTGTTTAAAGTTTAAATACTATGGATGTATTTTACAGATTTTTTTTTCAATAAAGCCAAAACATCAGATTTTAATTTATTTCTAGCTACAGTAACTATAACAGACAGAAAAAAATTAAATAAAAATTTTGTTCAATTCAAATAGACTTTAAAATAAACGGTATCAGTTAACTGACACAAACTTTCTCCCAACTTACTGTAGTCAAAATAATATTGTTTTTAATCATTTTATTTACTACTTTTTAGAAGAAAACAAAAAAATAATATTCTACCTACGTCAATCGTATAAAAAAGTTATTGTCCCAGGCGGGATTCGATCGCGCGACCTTTGAATTACTGGCCGTGCTCACTACCGTGGTGCTAATCCGTGCGGCCGCTGCCGCGATGCTAGATTGACAACACAAACTTGTTTATTTTTAAACATTTCCCCATAATTATAAAACGCCGAAGTTTTGATAAAAGCGGGTGGTGTCATTTTGTTTGGCATCTTAAGCACTATAAATACTGAAAATTTGATCAAAATCGTTAGAGCTGTTTTTTAAGAAATTTGCATTTTTGTCGTTTTTTATGGGTTTTTAGTGGTAAATTACCCTTAAAAATTAAAAATTCCAAAAAATTAAAAAAACGCCTGGAGATATTAGGGTTTAGTACCTACATACCAAATTTCATGAAAATCGGACCAATAGTGTCCTCTCTGGTCGTGTATACATACACACAGACTGACAGACAGACACCACCCTAAAAACACTTTTTTGGGTTCAGGGAGCACCAAAACAAAAAATTCCACTAAAAATATTTTTGGGTTCAGGGAGCACCAACACAGATAATTGCACTAAACAATTTTTTGGGGTTCTGGGAGCACCAAAACAGATAATTCAACTGAAAATTCAAATTCGAACATTTTTACGAAAACAATACTTTCTCCATATACTACGTATAGGGTGGAAAAAGTAAAAATCCCACATAACCTACCTTGCCATTACATCTACATTTACCACATTTATAGGGTTTTGAGGAACTTAAAGTTACCAAACATCTCCATAAGAAATACACATTGATAAGAAACACAGCTGTAAGGCTACGGCCACGCTAGGCGACCAGGTCGCGGAGACCTGGTCGCTGCGACAAAGAAAAAAAATGGAATGCATTGAATGATATAGATAAGGCCACGCTAATGGCGACCCGCGACCAGCGACAGCAAATAGAACGCGACCGAGAGCGTTTTCTGGTCGCGGCGACAAATACGCTCCCCATGTTATCTTATGGAGCGTATTTGTTATCCCCATGTTATCCCCATGTTACTCAGGGATAGTGTAGCTTTTTATTAGTAAAACTATTTTTTCAATCGGTTCAGTCGTGCCAGAGGTTACCACCTACATACAAACAAACAAACAAACTTTAAATTTTATAATATTAGTATAGATTATGTAACTGCAAATGTTTGAATTATAATGCAGCCAGCCCTTTTCGTGGAGTTTATTTCAATTTAATACATTAAATTTGAAGGTAGAAAACTAAGACAACGGGTAAAGGTGTGTTTAAACAGTGTTATTAAATATTTTTAAGTCTTAATTAAATATACTGGTATCTACATTTGTATAAGATAGAATTCATTTTCAAAAACACCGCTATATTGTATATATTTATTATTAAATCAATTTAATGTTGCTTGACTAACTTAAATTTGGTTAAAACTCTAATTTAAACCAAAATCGAATATATATAAACTAAGTTTAAACAGGTGTCAACCTATAGTTTCAACGGAGTGGCGCCGTGGTCTGGGTGCCGAGTTACGTCAGTGGGCGGGGCTTGCCACTGAGCATCCTCTAGATTCGAGTATCCGTGGATTAAGCTAAACGCTATTAACTTCGGCCCAGTAGAAAAATCGTGGAGGCTGTGTACAGATTTAGATGTCCCTACTGAGGCACTGGTATAATACCGCTTGAATTGCCGTAATAAAGTCCGGCTGGAGGCGATAAAGTCCGTATCAATTAAACTTAACAACTAGTTACACTTATTCTTAACGCTAATTGATCCCAACAAAAACTCACTCGACACAGCAATTAGGCCTGCTTATATCGGATCAGCTGTTTTTAATGTATACAGCCTTCTTGCGAATGTAGGCTACGTGATTAGCATATTGGCGACGCCGACGAGTGGCATTGTTCGGTTAACGTCAATGCTCACACATTAATGACTTTCAATAATAGAACGACAAAGGTACGCGACTGTTCTATTTTTAACTAATTTTTTATATTGTCCTCGTCTTGTACCCGTGACACTAAAGGCGTAAAATATGCAAAATCCAACGTCAACAGACGGATTCGAACCCATCGCATCCCGAACCGTAGCGTATTGAATACACGCATTGCCAACTAAGCTATCGCGCATCGCTTTGGATGGATCCATGATAGAGTACGAGAAATAGGTTTGCATGAGTAATTTATACATTAGAAGTCTTGTAAAGGAGACAAATATAAAAAAAAAGTGTTTTGTAAATGTATAACTTTAAACTTTAACTCTATGTTTAACTCTACCATCAGGGCTCCCCACGGCTACGCTAGCAGATATGAATTGATCAATGAAAGAAATGTCGAGTAAATATTGAGAGATTTAATTAGTCCTGCACTGAACCAACAAACGTTTCTTAAAAGCATCGCATATATTATTTATCAATGCCATTTTTTTGTCGGTACGCCATAACTTCCTTAATACATCATCAAATTACATGAATGAGGCATCATTTTAAAGATTTCCTTAACCGCTACACCGGAAAAATATACAAAATACAATTTTACGAAAAAATACAAAAAAAAAAGAAATAAAGAATCTAAAAGTAACAGTGATGTAAGATCAAGTAAGTTGTAGGGATATTTTCCTGGCGTTGGCAACACTGATGATAACAATACCCAGCTGGAGAGCTGCCGTTGCGCCACTACATTGCTATTTTTAATTAATTGTAAGCGTGGTTATAAACAGCATCGTGGATACACCTTCTGCAAGTTGGTAAGTTGTTTAAAAATATATAATAACCATAACCAAATTATTTCTCATTAACATGGATTTTAATTAATAAAACACTGTTGCTAAATTAGAATGCGAATGCTTCGTACTGGTCAGCTAGTTTAGATTTATTACCACAGCAACCAAATTGACAAATTTGGAATCAGGTAATTATTTTACGCAGACAATAGCCTTTTTTTAGTGGTAAATTCAAAGGCTTAAACCCAACAGCTGTATGGGTTTAGTCGCATCACGCTACCGATGAAATTGACATTGTGCTTCCTCATTTTGTCCGTGTTAAACTGGTTTACTTGGTAATAGATCTGAAATAGACAGAGTGATTTCTCGTTTTCGTAAACTGTGTAAAGTTCCTAACTTGGTTGCTATGGTAATGAACGTAAATGCATTAAAGAGCCGTGCGTTGGTGCGGTATAGTATAGGCCTAACCTAAAATTAGGACGTTAAACTTTTAATACAAATAAGCTGTGTTTAACTTTGGTATTTAACAACAGATATTAAAATAATAATAAAGTAAGCCTTTCTCGAATCTATGTTGGTTTAGTAGAGGTAAAACCTAAAATTGTTTTTTTTTTATTATTATTATTATTATTTGACTACAGACAATCATGTTCATGTCATTTTTTAGATTTGAATTTTAAATGGGACAAGATAAAAATAATGATCAAATTACGGATTAAACCAATATAACTAACTAATTATATTCATGACAGTTTTCACTTCTGTCGGCAGTCCCACCACTGCTTTCTTTTATTAAATTGTGTTTTTCTTAAGTGCATCTAATTAACCTGCCTGTGATTTTTCACGGGGGCTTACTAGTTTCACAATGTGCGATGTAAGATATAAACGCGTCCTCTCTCCATCTGTTACGAGAGGAAGCGCCACATAGAGTAGTGGTGTTACATGTGGAGCGGGAGCGTGACCTACATGCAGACAAACACCTGCGATCATGTCGTACTCTACTTAGAGGTTACGCCACACAATCATTATCGAACCTTGTACGAACAAAACTAGAATTTTAATTGACATTAAGCCAACGAAATCACAGAAAGTTTAAACAAATAACAATTAAAATATAAAAATGCAGTAGAGAGCCGATTATCCGAAATATAGTAATAATTCGGATAATATAGTAATAGTGTTCGGACAATTAAACGGTATACAAAGTTCTCTTATTTTACGATAAATTTATTTCCACACTATAGAAATATTCTCTTTGAGAATAAG
>JAGFPH010000374.1:427152-442807 GCA_018207615.1 Philaenus spumarius
TATTTTCATACTACTGTTTAAGAATAGGGTCAAATTTAAAATAAATAAATACAGTGCGTTCGGGTAATCATATTGTTCGTATAATCAAACCGAAAACAAAGTTCCCATATTACACGATACATTTATTTCCATAATACTGAAAACATTCTTTTCAAGAACAAGTACAAGGTAAAATTAAAAAAATATAGTGTGTTCGGATAATCAAACTGTATACAAAGTTCCCATATTTTACGGATTTTGTTACTTTTATGGGTATTCAAGTATGTTCTGTTGACATAAAAGTACGCGTTTTTAATTTTGATAATTATAGTCTGTTTATTTGATATACTATGTTAGCCTTCAATATTATCAGTTCTAAAACAAAAACAGCTTCTACTTTGAGAATTATTACGCCATGTGTGGTACATCAAAATAATACGAGTATGTGATAGTTTTGTTTCTAATTTCATATTTTAATTCTTATGATTAATATATTGTTCCCAATGGACTTATTGGAGAGCAATAAATTACCCCCAGAAAGCCACAAAACACGTCAGTTTGCATCTGAATTTAAAGGATTCCACCCCTCCCCCCCTTACCAAAAAACATACTGGAGGCGCCCCTGAACCTAACATTAAAACGAAGTCAATTCTACAAATCTCCAAGTTTTGATAATTTCTCAAGTTCTTTTCGGTGTTCCACGCCAAATTTACATCCTGTATGGAGGTCAAACCAAAAACGATAATGAAATCATTCTTTAAAAAAAACACATTCCGTACGATCCAGAGTTACGTTAACCTTAGTAAGTTATGCAATGCCCGACTTTTGCCGATAAAACACGAGGCCTATACACCGCTAATTAATTGCACCTAGTCCACGTTCGTGTCGGTCGGTAGAAGTTGTTCTGTAGACATAATTACATCGTGTATCGAGGAAAAACTAGAGTTACTCAATCACAGAGCGGCTAAATCAGACACAGAAAGTCGTAGATTGTCCATCAAAGTAGACACACGGGACAGATTGAAATCGTCATGGTTTAGACAAGCTGCAAACGCTTGATAAGTTTATTAAATGCAGGGTGTGACAGACATTGAGTTCAAATGTGGTATACGCATTTTGTATGTTACGATTTACGAGTGTACCAAACACAAAGAATATATTTTTACAATATTCAAAATGGCGGCCGTTAGAAATGTTTAACGTGTAATATCTTTAACACCGTTAACTTTACAAACATGTACAAGAGACAAAATATGTTTTTTTTAACGACAGGCAAAACGGCTTTTCTGTCGTTCCTGTAGGTTAAAAGAAAACCGAGTAAACGACAAAATAAACGGTACCAGATAACTGCCACATACTTTCTCCAGTTGAAACTTTATACCTTCCCAAGAGTAGTAGCGTAGGAGGTGTTTTTTTTTTTACATATGGTAGGGTACATTAAAAGCTACAAATAAGCAAAATTTTATCAAAATGCGTATTGAAAATTTTTAATTTTTCTCGTTTTTAGCCATTTTTGGGGGTAAAACCCCTAAAAAATCCAAAATTTGAATTTTTTTAAAACGCCTAGAGATATTCCAGAACTACATGTACGTACCAAATTTCATCAAAATCGGACCGTTGGTATGGTCTCCAGCTCTGTACACATCCTAACAGACTCACGGACAGACATCACCAAAAAAACACTTTTTCGGTTCAGAGAGCACCAAAACAAATAATTCCACTACAAATATTTTTGGGTTCAAGGAGCACCAACACAGATAATTCCACTAAACAATTTTTGGGGGTTCAGGGAGCACCAATACGGATAATTCCACTTAAACTTCAAATTCGAAAATTTGGACGAAAACATTACTTTTTTCCATATATACTACGTATAGGGGGGAGAAAGTAAAAACTGAAAACATAATTTCTAGGTAATTGTCGACAACATCCAAAATTAGCCTAAAACGAATTTTTTTTGAATTCTAATAAATAATATAAAATCCATTGCTTTGAAATGGATTACAAGTTCAAATGAAGCTCTTAACCATTTTAAAATGGCGACTGATAACGTGCTTCAATCATGCACGCTAATTAATATAATTTCAGTGGTTATTACAGTAAATCGGTAAATGATTGGAACTTGTAAATCCTAGCATACAAAAAATGCTTGTTACACCACATTTAAACTCAATATCTTATCTATTTCATGTGCACAATCCGATCCTGTATAGCCCGTTAAAGTTGTATACACATAGACAACTTGAACTAAGCAAGATAGGACCATCGATGTATGTGTTTATATATCGATGGATAGGACACAACATTTAGACTGGAGTATGAGATGGTGTTTTGGGGTGGAACGTATTCAGCTACTTTGAAACCAGTTATATCTCTTTAAAAAATATATATATTCGTATTATCACTAACTGCAAAATAGATATCATCACTCTTTGCCGTTGTTTAGAACTATGAAAATACTTCCCTTACAGTTTTTGTATGTATACAAGGTTTTACAGATGTTTTTATAAACGTAGTGGAGGTAGACCTGTTTTAAGTCAATCAATATACAGAATGCCTAAGAAGCCGTAAATATCTTTCAGTTCCAAAACCTAGTTTGACTGCATATATTAAGTTGTATACATTTTTTGCGCCTAGAACGTATAACTTAATTCCGGATAACATTAAGCAAAGTGCAAAAATTAATAATTTTTTTATTCTGTTGAAAATGTGGCTATTTAGTTTGAATAATGTTGGGCATTTACTGAGTATTTTAAAGTAATATTTGTATATTTTTTATTAATGAAATTATTTATTGTTTTTTCTATGTATGAATTTGTGTTAAATGAAGAGAATGCGTTATGAATGATTTTAATGGTTTTGATTATGGGTCATAACTATGTCTTGTGGGTGAGGGAGTGTGAAAATCTATATTCTGTTTAATAGTGTAGAAATACAAACACAAAGGACAGCTACTTTCTTTTTATTATTTATATTCTTTTAGTATAAAAATTTTAAAACAATAATAATAAGGCGCGACCAAACTTTCCCCGATTTCTCTTTGTTTCTAGATTGGTAACCTCATCACAGGCATGGCCTTTGAGGGTTTCGATTGATGGTTGTAAGGCATGGGGAGGTGTTTTTATTCATTTAATTTGTATGGTGTTTATAAATAACAATGTATTTATATTTTAACTATTATATTATTTTTTATGCAATTTATTAGTGCTTGTAGATACTTTTGTTTTCTTGTTTTTTTGGTTTTTTTTTTTAGAAATAACCATTTAAAATGAGGTGTGGTTTTGTGTTATTTTCCATGTAAACTGTCAATTGAATTAAAAAATCATTTATTATTATGTTATATTGCATTATTTGCTGGTTTTGACCTGCTGAATGACATGCTGGATTGGTCGAATGGTTGCGAACACTCTGTATATAAAGGGTGATCCGCATAATATTTCGAGCACTTTCTGAGCTGATTCCACTAGCGAAAATAATGAAACAGTTGATATAAACAAAGGTCCAGTGTAACAGCTGCCGAAAGATTTCCCCCGTTTCATATTCCCCGCAGCGAAGTCCTGCTGAAATTGTAGGGCTTTATTTTTATTTTTTTTTTTTTTTTTTTTTTATTAAATAAATAGGCCCAAGATCTATAACGATAGTCATTTTTGAGATATCTGACGCAAAACGTAAAATTCGGTCTAAAAAAACATGTGTTCTGCAGGGTTTTAGTACATTAACTTTGTGAAATGCGAATGAAACCATAAACTTATTAAACACTAGGGGAACACCCTGCGTGCTCCGCTCGCCAACCCCGTTGGAACCTTCTACACACATAATCATGTTATGTTTTCTTTATAATAAAGGTGTAGGATTAATAATAACCCCAAAACTAAGATGGTAAATAATGTTAAATGTTCAAATCAAATTATTTCGCATATTTTATAACAACAGTTATAATAAAGGTTAAAAGAACAAAAGTTAGAAATACAAATAATTGCTTCAAAGTTTGAAATCAGCTGTTAATAAAACTATTAGAGCAAATTCTATTGGTTGCTATGGTAATAAATGTAAATACATGTGTTGGTTCATCATTCAAGGCCTAACCTGAAATTTTTTCCGACTAAATTAATGAATATTGAAATAAAAAATGTTTTTATCAAAATGAATTATAGCTTATTCAGGGATAGTGTAGCTTTTTATTAGTAAAACTATTTTTTCAATCGGTTCAATAGTTCCAGAGCTAGACTACCCCCTACATGCAAACAAAAATGTTTTACCACTTTATAATATTAATATAGACAACTTGTAGAGAATTTAATTTCGAAGAAAATTATGATTTATAGGCCAATAAAAAACAAACACAAACTTTACAAAATACGTTAAACTAGATTAAATCGAAATACAGTAAATCGTAAAATTTGTGCAATGTAAAATTAATGTAATGTTAATTGTGAAGAATAGTTACCGTATTCTAAGCTTGCCAAATTGGTTGCAAACAAACGTGTTTTGGTTAAATTATCGGCCTAACCTAAAATTATGTTACGTTTTGATCAAAATCAGCTGTTTTATTTATATGTAACAACAGATGTTTGAATTGAATTAAAATACAGTAAACATTTTTCGATGAATTTTGTTTGTGTTTGCTTTCAGTTTGTCAATCTAACCTGAAAAAAATTTTGGTTGTGAATAATAAACTGATTCTAAATTTGGTAAATTGGTTGGTATGGTAATGAATGTAAACAATCACGCGTTGCTAAGCTTTTTTATTTGATACTAGAGGGCTCCGCCCTCTGCTCGTTTCGCTCGCCAACATCCGCAGTGACTCGCGTCGAACCAAGGTCAAACAGGTTGTTTTGTACAAATAGGCCCTACTATTAAATTCTAATATGTCTTATTGATTTTTAATTAGGATGTAACGTAGTGGTTTCTTACTTTTAAATTTATTTATTTATTAAGAGTTTGTTTTCTAGCTTGAAGAAAAGTATGATAATCAACATTTTTATAGGAGTTGAACTACATTTGCACCCCTTCGCAACACGCGACAAAATGTAGATCTATGATACTTTTTTTGTGTATGTTGTAAGAAATAAATGTAAAAATTTTCAGCTCACTAACTTTAAGAAAAATATAACAATTAATTTCTATTGCTTTGGGGGGTTGTTATAACATTTTCACGTTAGATTAGCGACAAAATGCTAATCTAGTTTTTTTTTTATGTATCTTGTAAGAAATAAATGTACAAAATTTCAGTTCTCTAGCTTTAAGGAAAGTATAACAATTAATATTTATTGTTTTATAGGGGTTGTTTCAACCCTTAAATCAACATTAATTCTAGCCTATGTTACTCAGGGATAGTGTAGCTTTTTATTAATACAACTATTTTTTCAATCGGTCAGAGATTACCCCTTACATACAAACAAATATTACTTTTTAATAATATTAGTATAGAAGATAGGGCTGGGAGTAAAACGCGAATTTTAATTATTTTTACGCTTTAAAATAAAAATTTTACAAAATCCTTTCTTAGTGCGTGTTTATGATTCTATAAGAATATTAGATCAAATATCTTATGAAAACACAAAATCTCACTATAAAATGTGTTCAGGTTTTATTTTATCCAAGTTACTTTCTAACAAGTCAAGCTAATTAGTTACTTACTATAAGAATATACCTTTAAATTTTTACTTTCTCACTGTACTATCGTATAGAGAAAGTATCATAGTGACCGCAAAAAAAATGGATGTTGAGATTTTTGTGAAAATATCCGTTTTGGGACCCACTGAGTCCAAAAAAGTGTTTTTCTACAAAATGTCTGTCTGTATGTATACAAAGCTGGAGCGAAAACTATTCGATCGATTTCGAACAAATTTGCACCAAACATGTCAATTAGGCCTATACGCACGAAAAAAAGGTTTTGAACAAATCCGAAAAGAACCCCTTTTTTGGTCAAAAAACCCCCAAAAATCAGTTATTATATTTTTATTAAAAAAAAAACAGCTCTAACGATTTTGATAAAATTTTGCTTATTTGTAGCCCTTAATGTCTACCATATGCAAAAAAAACCCCATCTTTCTAAAAACTCTCGTTTAGCTAATAATAATAATAACTGATCGGGGGGGCCAAAAAGGGGTTTGCTTTTCAAAAATGTTCAAACACTTTTTTCGTACATCCATACAGGCCTAATTTCGATCGAATAGTTTTCTCTCTAGCTAATAATAATAATATTT
The DNA here is from genome assembly GCA_018207615.1 of Philaenus spumarius. Lineage (NCBI taxonomy): Eukaryota > Metazoa > Arthropoda > Insecta > Hemiptera > Aphrophoridae > Philaenus > Philaenus spumarius. Next base: position 433,341 of record JAGFPH010000374.1, read on the forward strand.
ATTAGTTACTCTCCTACTTTAATGTATCCCCTCTCCTTACTTTAATACAATCATGAAGTCACAGTGAATCTGTTTAAAAATTTAAATATGTTTGTGAGAAAGTATGTACGTTTATTGTATTTGTGTCTTCAGTAGTTTTTTGCTCTACGTTGATTCTAAACGGTCGTGTATGTTTAGCTATACAGTCGACGAAAAAACAATAATCGAGTAAAGTGTAGAACAAATAACATAACAAAGAAATTCAGTACAACCGTAAATGGAGGTTCGCACAATTCATCGTAAACTCCCAATGGAAATGCCAGCACAATTAATTATGAACACTGTATTCCTAGAGGCAATACAAGTAATTAAACAATAAACTACAGTCAAAATTTTTTTTTAATCCTTTGGTTGGGAATTCACATTTTTATACAGAATGTCTCGTAACCATTCTACCAAACTTTACCATGTGTCCTATATAGCTTAGTTTAAAAGTTTTCTGTTTGTATAGGTTTTTTTTGAAAAAAATATTATCTCACGAACGATTTAAGATAAATTTATGCGTGCATATTGGTTTAAACAAATGTGCCCAATTTTATTTTGCTGCAGTTATCCGTTTCAAGATGGCGGCGGTTTAAACTTGTAAAAGTTAAATATCTAAAAAAAATGTATTTGACGAAAAAAATGTTAAGACACAAAAAATATAGACAGAAAGACAAATCCAACGATGAATCGCTTTTTATCATTAGGCCTAAGTCAAGGATAACTGAGAAAACACAATAATTCGGCGGAAAGTAGTTTTCTGTGATTACTTCATTCACGTAAAGTGATAATTTAACAAACAAACAAAAATCAACGGAAAATGCTTACCGTATTATAGTTTAATTCAAACATCTGTTGTTGCATATTCTATACTAATATTATAAAGAGGTAAATTTTTTTTGTTTGTATTTAGGGAGTGATCTCTGGAACTACTAAACCGGTACTAATCTCTGGCGAAAAAATAGTTTTACTAATAAAAAGCTACACTATCCCTGAGTAACATAGGCTGTAATTCATTTTGTTAAAAACATTTTTTATTTCAACATTTGTAAATTTATTCGGGAAAAATCTTAAGTTAGGCCTAGACTGATGAACAAACACATATATTTACATTTATTACCGTAGCAACCAATTGAATGAAATAAGAGATAAAACAGCAGTTTGCTCTAATATTTCCATTAACAGGTGATTTCAAACTTTGAAGCAATTATTTGTATTTCTAACTTTTAGGTTAGGTTTTTTTTAAGTGTAGACCTGAGCCTTGTTTTAACCTTTATTATAGCCTAACTGCTGGTTATAAAATATACGAAATAATTTCATTTGAACATTTAACATTATTTACCGTCTTAGCTTTGGGGTTATTATTAATCCTACACCTTTATTAGAAAGAAAACATAACATGATTATGTGTGTAGAAAGTTCCAACGGGGTTGGCGTGAGGAGCACGTAGGGGTTTCAACTAGGCGTAAATCAATAAATAATAAATAATTAGGCGTAAATAATAGTTTTGGATCAACAACTTTACATCATTTTAGGTTATATTAAACGTACAATGAATCTGAACACGTTTATCTGCAACCAATTTTGCTAATTTAGAATCAGGTAATTATTCTTCACAAGTAACAGTTGTTTTAGATTAGGTAAAAGCAAACAAAAGGCTTACTGTATTATTAGTCAAACATCTGATGTTACATATTACAGTATATTGTTTCTTTTAGTTGGTAATATCAAATGTTTTTTTGAAATGTTGATTATTTAAAATATGAATGGTGAATTTTAGTGTTACTATTCAGTTTTTACACTAACGTAAAATAAAACTAAAAAATATACAAAAATGTCCAACAACGTCCAGCGCTTCACTCTATAGCCGTATCTAATAGGGACCGCTCACAAGCAATATTATTGACTATATTTTTGAGATTACCTCCCTCAGTATTGATGGTTTGACGAAGGTTATTGAAGTAAATCTAGAAATTTTGAAATCCATCCGTCAATATCGAAGGGTGGCCGCGCCGGATACATATTGACAATAATATTGAATTGCATGCGTCTGCATCAATATTCTTGTAAATACAGTGAAAAAGTGGAGTGGGGTTCCCGTCCCGCGCTCCTGCCAGTCCTTTGTACATGCTCGTATGTTAGTATTTTGTTTTACTAAATGAGGCTCAACTATTGAAAGTAACAATTTGAACTTTTCTTCACTCATTCTTAAGTAATTGTGGTAGTCACCGGAATCATTCAGCGATATTTCCAAACCCCAAAAATATTTAGTACTAACCTCGCCCTCAAAAAATAAAATCAATATCAATATTTCATGTAATAAGCTTAAGTGTGTTTACTTTTCACGTTTCAACAGCTATTTCTTCATCCATTTTTTTCAAAAAAATGCAAAATAATCGCGACACGTACTTTCTTTTTCGCGTCCATTTTCGCATTAAACCTACGAAGATTTATAAAAGAATATTGACAATAATCTTGAATCAATAATATTGTCAATAGTATTGAACGTGTACGGGCTGCTTAAGCAGTGCAATTTCTTGCAGCTGAGCCCTTTGACATTGCCTCATTTAAAACCATTTTAAAAATCCATCTTTTGTAATTGAGTGCTGAAAAAAAAAACTGAATATTCTTTATAAAATTCGGATCCGGCTTGCGATTCACTTTTAATTCTAAATTTGTATTGTGTAAAGAAAAAAGTTCAAACTTGGTACTTAAAAAATGTCAATTACGTGACAAATGAAAAGGGTATTTAAAAAAATGTGAAACGCAAAACGAGTGTGTATTGTGACTGTGGTTAAAATGAGATCTTGCATTTTATGATAAAAATAAACAAAATAAATGGCTTTAAATTTAACATTGCTCTTACGGGATACAAATCCAAGATGGCCGCCCCTTCAGCAGACCCTTAACCACAACTGATTTTAAACACGCCAAAATGGTTGCAAAAACTACAAACGTTTTGCACGTCCAAAGTCACTGGATAAAGTGTGATGGGAATCGGAAAATACAGGGTGTTTTCTAAAAACAATAAATATATGCTCATTTTGTTTTTTATCACGATTATATGTTAGTGAGATTAGTGTGAGACCCGACTCAGACAGCAGGCCAAGAGTGTAACGAGATGTGTAACTGTCCAGTATTCAAACCATCAACGTTCGATGCTTCGAGCTGAAATCTGTTCAATATAAATGAGCCAATAAACCTACTTAAGTCACTTGAACTCATTTCTCAGGCGCCTATTCGTAATTTTACCGTAACTCTAGTCTTGCCCAAAAGCTAAGATATTTTCGCTCCGGTCTACGTTGAAGAACGGCACATGCAAACTTTCCCTCCGTCTTCATTGTTCTGTAACATTCATTTCAACGTTGCCTCAACTCCGAGCCAAGAATCACACGTCAGATGTAATGTTTCATTACTAGGGCAATTACTTCCACTTTCCGACGTGCTGGCTGATGCAATTTTAAAGTAATTTAACATTGCAATACGTTCTAAATAGAACTGAATTTCCGCGATTGAAGCGCGCTTATGGATCACGAAACGAATCGACCGGTCACACTGTGTCCTATAAAGACTATTCTAAACTCGATTTGAAAAGTAATACTAAGTAAGCCCCCGTGAATAATCACAGGAACATTAATAAGATAAACATCAGAAATACATCATTTAAAAAAAATACGATTCAAAACCAACAGACTTTATCTAAGCCTGCCTAACTTCTTAGAGGGGATTTTTAACTCGGTAAATGAGTAGGCATAAGGATTATTTTTAGATATCAATTTATATAACTGCATATTGTTAATTTTACTTTCTCACTATACTATAGTTTAGAGAAAGTATAGTGATCGCAAAAAATCGATGTTGAGATTTTTGTGGAAATATCCGTTTTGGGACCCCCTGAATCCAAAAAAAGTGCTTTTTACAAAATGTCTGTCTGTATGTATACAAAGCTAGAGAGAAAATTATTCGATCAATTCGGCAATTAGGTCTGTATAGATGCACGAAAAAAAGGTTTGGAAATTTTTTGAAAAACAACTCCCTTTTTGGCCAAAAAAACTCCAAAAAGTCAGTTATTATTTTGTTATGAAAAAACGGCTTTAAAGATTTTAATAAAATTTGGCTTATTTGTAGCCCTTAATGTACCCTAAAATATGCAAAAAAACGCATCTTTCTAAAAATTCTCGTTTAGCTAATAATAATAATTTATTTTTTGTGATTTTTTGGCCAAAAAGGGGGTTGTTTTTCAAAAATTTTCAAAACCGTTTTTCGTGCATCCATACAAGCCTAATTGACATGTTTGGTGCAAACTTGTTCGAAATCGATCGAATAGTTTTCCCTCTAGCTTTGTATACATACATACAGACAGACAGACATACAGACAGAGATTTTGTAAAAACCACTTTTTTGGACTCAGGGGGTCCCAAAACGTATATTTCCACAAAAATCTCAACATCGATTTTTTGTGATCACTATACTTTCTCTATACTATAGTATAGTGAGAAAGTAAAAAAACACGTAAAACGGAATCAACGAACTAGTGCTACAACCTTTCCGGTGAACGGCCCATACAAATCGAGTCAAATCGTAGGGCTAGAATGACGCTACTGTTTACACGTTCCAATTTATCGTTACGATTCGCAGAAATTGATGCCGGCCAGCTCCAACCATCCAATCCAATTCCAATAAATCGCTGTAACGTCCTGTTTACACGCAACGATAAATTGTAACGATTCGATTGTTACGATAAATTGTTACGATTTATCTTAGCGTGTAAACCGGGATTTATAATAGCCAGCTTAGATAATAGCCCCTACCCCTACCTACTACCGCAAATACAGGTAGACAGCAGCCACAAAGCGTCGTCACAGTGGACTTGCTACGCGCAGAAATTAAAATGTGTACAACGTTTAACGTTAAATGTATATTTCATCCATTATAATGGAAACGCCTCAGTAAATAAAACAGTGATTGAAATAAAATTAGTTGTGTTAGTACAATTATTAATTTAAGATCTAAATTACAGTATGCAGTGTTACTTTTAGGATAAACCTTAGTGGATCATCATTGGCTAATAATTTATTTACTCACTTCATAGTAGCAACTGGTCGTATTACAGCTCTCCGAGAGGATTAACTTTATTAGGGGGGGGGGGGGTAGGTCCTGGGAGACCTTCAATTCTCGACGGGATGGGGATGAGTAATACTGCACAACCAATACCGACAAAAACAAATAAATCTGTTCACTTTAAGAATAGCGATACCGACACTTTGAAATTTTCTGATTTCGTCAGTATTTTCTTTTAAAAATTTTGTGTGCATATCTCATCTCATTTTTTTTTTTAAAGTATATTAGTAGTCAAGGGTGTAGCTATACCAGTCCTCTTCAATATAACTCATCTTTCATCAAATGTTGAAGATAATCTTTTGTAATTCGCAGGAAATCCAGTCTGTGTCTGTCCCGACAATAGTGCTAGACCTACAGATTACCTACTTCTACTCGCAATGAATTGAAGCTGTAAACACGTCGGTTGGTACGCCTGGTTTTGCATCTCTCCCAGACGTAGCCCTAGCACGGTAATTTCAAAACTAGTTTCTGTGTCTCGGTAATTACAGCTATCAGTGAAATCGACATAATGCTTCTTTCTGCTAACATAGCTACGCCCTAACAGCGGACAAAGAAATGAAAATAGATTTGTTATAAATTGTCCTATGTTGGTAAATTACTGGCAATTATTTGTATAGCCTACTACTGACCGATTATTAGGGAATATGAGCTATTGCAGTGACCCTAATCTTAAGACCTAACATCGGAAGTAGTAAATGAGCACCGTTCATGGTCCCCAAAACACGTTTACTGGCGTAATTAAAAACTGTATATTATATATTTGTGTTCTCACCCTAACGGTCGCAATTTACGTCCGATTTGGTCAAAATTTAGTATACACGTTGGTTTTTTAAGTCGCTATGTGACAATTTCGTTAGCCAAAAAATCCAACAACCGGAAACACGTTTTTGACCGAAAGCACGACTTTTGACCGGAAGAAACATTTTTTTGAAATTTTGCTTACTATAATGAAACTTTTTGGGGTGTATCTGAAAAAAATATACTTATGAGATTAGTCTGCGCATTTTGTTTTTTACGCGACCTTATAGCCCGTCTGGTTACCCCCAAAATCGGTTACCGTGAAAGCACCCTGTATTTATTTTTTACCTCTCGAAGCAGGTCCATAAAATGAGTCCGCAAGGTCGAACAAGCGAACGGCAAAAAGAAGCGCGTGAGACGGGGCTGGGGGTTGAGGTGGAAAGAAATTCTACTAATATATTTTGTACACAAAGGCAGCTATTCAGAGCCCTCGTGAGTAGAAAATTTTCAAAAATAGGTGGTTGAAAGCCTAAAGCACATAAACTCAATTTTGGAAATTCGCACAACTCACTTCGAACTAAAGTAGATGTATATTCAAAATATGGTCCCTTAAAGACTGCGGCGTAAGTCAGTTTAAAGCCTTGCCACCCTGCTGATATCTTTGTAGACGAGCTTTTTTTGCAAGAAGCTCCAACTTGTACTGTGACTAGAGACTATAAGTAAATACTTCAAACTATATTTTTTAGGAGTTGGCACCTCTATCGTAATATGGCGAGTTGTAAACTTTAATCAAAACTGCCTTTCACATATTAAGCTACCTTTTTTTTCAATTCTGGAATTGTATTTTTAGCGGATTTCCATAGGAAAAATGAGTTATTGCAGTAAATGAGCTTATGGTAAGATCCAAGGTCGGGAGGAGCAAATGAGCACCGATCATGGTCCCCAGAACACGTTTTGGGGTGTCATTAAAAATTATATATAACTTACATATGTATATGTGTTCGCACTCTAGCGGCCGCATTTTAAGTCCGATTTGGTTCAAATTTGGTAACACATGTGATTGCCTACGTCGCTCAGACGAGTTCGTTAGCCAAAAAAATCCAACAAACGGAAGCACGTTTTTTGACCGGAAGTAAGCATTTTTTTAGATTTTTCCTACGAGAATGAATTTGTTTTTGAGTTTTTTCTGTACATTTTGTTTTTTAGCTCGCTTGGTTCCAAAATCAATCAAAACGTAAAATACCATAGAAGAACCCGGTTCAAAGCCATGTGGTGGATCCTATCGTGGGGTTGGCGTGCGAAGCACGCAATGTATTGTGTATTGAAGATACTCCCAATACGGGGGTTGGCGTGCGAAGCACGTAATGCTTTTTGTGTTGAAGATACCCCCAATATGCGGAATGGCGTGCGAACCATTTTGCAACTATTACAGTAGCACCGTCGTGAATAGACCTATTTCCCAAATTGTTGGTTGAAACCCTAAACATAGGCCTATAAACTTAATTTTGGAAATTTGCTCAACTCACGTCAGCGGTTCAGCTGCGTGGTCGAATTATTTATTAATCGAAAGGCACTGTGTAAGTAAATATGTAGGCTAACCTACGTGGGAAGAAAAAATGACAAATAAAATGATTGGTACGGATTCGTGAATTTTTTCGGGTTATAGGACGAATGACTCATTTAACACTAGGAAATGTTATCGAAACACTAAACTATGTAGGCCTTGAATTCCCTTCGCCACATATGACACGATAAGGTTGATTATGATTTCACCTTTTGTAAATATGGTTTTTTTCTGACGTTTGTGTAGACTAGACCAATAAACCGTGCAGTCATGATTAAATATAGTCTAACACATTATTTACACCAAGACAAAGTCTGTATGTAGGCCTATACAAGCACCGCTAACGTGCTTAGGCCTAGGTACATTAAATCTAGGCCTTCTGTCATCTTTGAGGTGTAACTCCAAGGAAAATGCTTAGTTACAAGATAGATCAGAAAATAAATATTAATATATACAGGGTGTCACTAAAAACTTTAGAGGGTTATCGTATTGTTACATTGAAATAAATGAAAAATGTTCTGTGATTATTTTTTGAATTCGGCTTAGTTTAGTCGCAATCCGGCATTTTGGGTTTTTTGCAAAAACTCACTGTAAATCCAGATACGACATTGAGTTCCAATTTGGTATATTCAAGCATTTTGTAAGTTAATATAACGAAAACAGTTTTCTTTACAAAAAAATACAAAACAATTTTCTTTTTTTAATGGCGACAAAATAGTTTTTTTTACGGTTTTGTAGTGTCAAAAAACAACCGTGTAAAACATAATTTTCCGGTAATTGTCTACAACATTCAAAACTAGCCTAAACTCAACATTTCCGAGCAATAGATTTTATCGTACTTATTAAAACTACTAGGGAAACCCCTGCGTGCTCCACACGCCAACCCCATGGATAATAATACACATAATCATGTTGTTTTCTTTATAATAAAGCTGTGTAGGATTAATAATAACCATAAAGCTAAGATGGTAAATAATGTTAAATGTTCAAATCAAATTATTTTGTATATTTTACGAGCTAAAAGAACCAGCAAGGCTCAGGTCTACACTTTAAAACCCTAACCTAAAACCTAGAAATACAAAGATAATTGCTTGAAAATTTGAAATCAGCTGTTAATGGAAATATTGTAGCAAACAGCTAATTGTAACTGTTATTTTATTCAATTGGTTGCTACGGTAATAAATGTAAATACATGTGTTGCTTTATCAGTCTAGGCCTAACTTAAGAATTTTTTCCAACTAAATTTACAAATATTGAAATAAAAAAATGTTTTTATCGAAATTAATTATAGCCTATGTTACTCAGGGATAGTGTAGCTTTTTATTAGTAAAACTATTTTTTCAATCGGTTCAGTAGTTCCAGAGATTAGCCCCTACATACAAACAAACAAACAAAAAAACAAACTTTACCTCTTTATAGCCTAATATTAGTATAGAGATATAGATAAGAATTTTTTAAATGTTGGTTTTAGGATCATTTTTAATGTAGACAAAAAATTAATTTCCAAGAAATTATGTTTTCAGTTTGTTTTACTCCATAACTCGGTTATCCTTGGACCTTCAGAAACGATTATTATTTTTAGCCGAATTTTTGAAGAAAATAAGAGCTATTACGCTCGACCCAATTTGGAAATTACTTTATATATATATATATATATATATATATATCTGTTTTATTCCCGGATCGATAAGTGGTAGTAAATATGCTTCAAAATTGCTGATTTTTTGGTGAAAGGGTCCTAGTAGGATTCTTCAGATATACTTTTTTTTTGTTTTTCGATCGGATTAAAAATGGCGGAGTTATACCGATTAATCGTTTTTGGGTAGGGATTTAAGGGTACATAAGTATATGGAATTTTCCCACCTTGATAAAATGGTAGTAAATATGCTTCAAAATAGTTGAAATTTTAGTGGAAGGGTCCTTGTAGGATGTCCAAGACACTGATATTATCATTTTTCGATTTTACACAAAATGGCGGCTTGTTTGATTCAAACCAAAATGGCAAAGTTAGAGCGAGGAAATT